>JABCMJ010010563.1:0-24513 GCA_014822125.1 Arbutus unedo | reverse complement strand
ATATATATATATATATATATATATATATATATATATATATTACTCTGTGCTTTGCCAATTGCTAATTGACTATCATATTGTATGCCTATTGTAGGCGCGGGTTTCGACCACCTCAGAATATCTTCCACAAAATGGCAGAGCCATTCGGCTTCTTTAGTTGCTTTATCTAAAGCAATGAATTGTGATTTCATCGTAAACCTTGCTATGCAAGCCTGTTCGAAAGATTTCCAAGACACAACTGCATCACCAAGAGTGAATAAATATCCATTAGTAGACTATGAGTCTTTGATATCCGATATCTAGTTGGCATCATTGTAGCCTTCTAGTATTGGTGGATATTTGGTGTAGTGCAGACCATGGTTACGGGTATACCATAGGTACCTCAGTACTCAGACAATAACTTTCCAATGGTTAGCGTTAGGATTACTCATGTATCTGCTTAATCTGCTAACCGCATAGGCTATGTTTGACCTTGTTCAACTCATCAAGTACATTAGACTTCCTATGATCTGTGAATATTCTAGTTGAGACACACTCTCACCGGTATTCTTAACTACATGAAGATTTGGATCTACAAGAGTCTTCGCCAAATTCATATCAGACTTGTTAAATTTCTTAAGTATCTTATCAATATAATGAGACTGAGATAATACAAGTCCGTCTGCTATTCTAGAGATTTTCACTCCTAGAATAACATCTGCAAGGCCCATGTCCTTCATGTCAAATTTTGAGTTTAACATTTTCTTGGTAGTTTGAATCATCCTTTCATTACTACCAACAATGAGCATGTCATCAACGTAAAGACATAAAAGATAAGATAACCATCTTCAGTGTCCTTGACATATACGCATTTGTCATAATCATTGATTCTAAAACCATTTGACATCATCGCATTATCAAACTTTTCATGCCATTACTTAGGCACTTGCTTTAGACCATACTAAGATCTAACCAAATTATAGACTTCTCTTTCTTGTCTAGAGCAAAAAAACCCTCAAGATGTTCTATATAGATTTTCTCATCTAAAACTTCGTTTACAAAAACTGTCTTAACATCCATCTGATATATCTCAAGATTTCGCGAAGGTCCGATAACAATGAGCATCCGAATGGATGTTATTCTCATGACTAAAGAATACGTGTCAAAGTAGTCCAAGCCTTCCTTCTACATGTACCTTTTAATTACAAGTCTAGCCTTGTACTTCTTAATTGAACCATCTTGTTTCATCTTTCTCTTAAAAATTCATTTGCAGCCTAAAGGCTTACAACCTGGAGGTAGATCTACCAGCTCCCAAGTATGATTTTGCAAAATAAAATCAATTTCACTTTTGATTACCTCTTTTTAAAGAGGACCCTTAAGAGAGTTTTACAACTTGCTTTAAGCTTTGAGGCACATTTTCCAACAAAAAAGTTAAAAAATCTAAACCAAAAGA
The DNA here is from genome assembly GCA_014822125.1 of Arbutus unedo. Lineage (NCBI taxonomy): Eukaryota > Viridiplantae > Streptophyta > Magnoliopsida > Ericales > Ericaceae > Arbutus > Arbutus unedo. The sequence continues at coordinate 23,081 of JABCMJ010010563.1, read as the reverse complement.
TGTTGACGTTCTAGCCCTTTTATTTCTTTTAGGCTCGTCATCAACTTCATCTTGTTGATCTAGGTTGCTTTCACTGACAGCCTCATAAGTTCTCTTTATAGAATTCTTGACTCTCTATTATCGGTCTTACACGTAAAAATATGTTCAAAAAATAAAGCATTTCGTGATTCAAGGATTGTGTTCTTGTGTATATCCAGGATTTCATATTCATGCACAAAAAATCGATATGCACTGCTATTATATGCATAACTAATAAATAAATAATCAACTACCTTAGGCCCTATGCTGACATTCTTTGGCGCTGGTATTGCAACATTTGCCAAACACTCCCACATTTGTAAGAACTTATAAGAAGTCTTTCAACCTTTTCAAAGTTCGTACATGATTTTATCAAGTTTCTTTCTCGGTACCTTATTCAAGATGTAATTTGCAGAGAGAATTGCTTCCCTCCACATATTCTGTGACAACCCATAACTTATTAACATAGCTTTAATCATTTCTTTCAAAGTTCGATTCTTTTGCTTAGCAAGTCCGTTTTGCTGTGGTGAATAAGGTGCAGTGATTTGGTGAATAATTTCGTGTTGGGCACATAACTCACCAAATGGTAATTCATACTCACTACCTCAGTTACTTCTTAACACTTTAATTTTTTTGTCAAGTTGATTTTCAACTTCATTCTTGTAAAAGATGATTTTATCAATGGTCTCATCTTTACTCTTTAGCAAATACACATAGCAATATCTTATGCTATCAACAAAATTAATAAAATACTTATTGCCACCCTGTGTTTGTACGAATATTAAATGACACACATCACTATGGATTAATTTGAGGGGTTTTGTTCTTTTTTCTATCGATTGGAATGAAGTTCTCGTTAATTTTGCTTCTATACAAGTCTTGCACTTGTGATTCAAATCAACTTGGAAAGCTGAAATATGATCTAGGTTAATTAATCTATGCAAAACATTATAATTAACATGACATGGTCTAGCATGCCACGATAAGCAAGACTCAAGCAAGTAAGCAGAAAGAATTTTCACTTTATTGATAGTAAGGACAACAGTTACAGCATTAAGCTTAAACAACCCATTTATAAACATAACCTTTCCCTACATACCTCCTAGTCTTGGTCAACACGACCTTATCTGCTTCAAACACCATGCAAAAGCCATGCTTGCTGAGGAATGACCCTGACACCAAATTCTTTCAAATGTCTAACACAAAGAGAACATTGTTTAGAGTCAGCTCTTTTCCAAATGTTATCTTTAGGATGAGCTTGCCTCAACCCTTCACCTCTGACATCACAGAGTTTCCCATGAACAACTTCTCGCCGTTGCTGATGAAAAAAAACTTCTCGCCATTTGTAACCAGCTCAAAGGTGGTGAACATCTTCTTCTCTGAGCAGATGTGGCTGGCAGCTCTAGTATCCACTCACCATTCCTTAGGGTTATACCCTATCAAATTTACCTCTGAGACCATCGCTAAGAGATTGATGTCTGACACATCTTTATCTAAAGTCTCCACCTCAGTCAAATGTGCCTGAAGATGCCTGTTTTGTTGTGGCTGGTGGCATTTGGATGCCTTACGACCCATCTTGTCATAGTTGAAGCGTTTGCCTTAAAACTAAAACTTCGATTTCTTGAAAATTCTTCTATCAGGCTCTAAATTAGATCCTTTAGCAGCTTGCTTTCCTGTTCACTTCTTCTTATGACCAGAACTCTAGCCATGCTCCACCACATTCGCCTTTGAGGTGAAAGAGCTTCTCCTTCTTCTATTAGCAGTACTCCTATTATTTCCTCAATTTAGATTCTGATGATGAGATCCTCAATCTTCGTCTTCTTTCACTTGTGCTTCAAATAATTCTTGAAGTCATTCTAAGTAGAGAGTATCTTCTCAATTCATGCCACCTGAAAGGTCTCACTCAGCACCATTCCCTTAGCAAAAGATGTCATACAAGATCAATTGGAATTCTTACTCTTGCCTAATCACAGTCTTCGAGTCCACCATCATGAAGTCCAAAAATGGGCCGACGACAAATTTCTTTGATCCGACATCCTTACTTTTGTATTTTTTGTCCCACAGTTCCTTGGTTGTCTTCTTGACACTGTAGATGCTGTTGAGTGTATCATGCAAGTAGTTTAGAACATTGTTCTGACACAAGAAATCGATATTACCCTAGGCTAGCACAACGGCTATCCTCTGCATGTCTTGTTCATTCTCATTGATGACATGAGAATCTTTTGTGAGATACCTCACAAGGCCCAACGCGGTCAGGTAGAACAACATCTTCTGCTGCCACCTCTTGAAGTTTACACCGTGGAACTTCTCTGATTTCTAACAATGGCTGATTGGAATGGAAGGACCCACTCTCGGCATCACAGCCGAAGCGTTCACAACCATAGGGATACCACCAACAGCGGGGTCCCGTTGCCACCATTATTTTCGGTTGAGTTTTCAAGTTAGTTTTTCATTACTGAAAATAGATCACAAAATCAAGTTAGTGAATAGATTTATAAGGAAATGGTAAAATAAATAATTCATAATCACAAATCAAATATAATAAATCACTAAAAAATAAACTGTTTTCTTTTTTTTTTTCTTTTGCTGAAACAGAATGTTGCAGGATGAGAAGTTAACAATGTTGATGATGAGAGAACATGTGAAACAATCCAACTACCACATATAAAATATTATAAAATGTCCACTTCAAGATCTATACTATTTGATAGAGTGTTTAGTACATGTTGTCTCTCAAAAACCCCGCAAAAAATTACACTCCATAAGTTGTTACCATACCCCTACTAGAATGTCCTCAGTAAGGTAAGAAAAAACTAGAAAACTCCCATCGTGGGTGATATTCTATTTCCCAACGTAGCATCTTCAGCATCTCGAAAAGGTCTCGTAATTCCACAATTCAGGTTCCCATGGGTTTGTCTACATGTGGTCTTCAATCAAGAATGGAAGCTCGGCATAGGTGGAAAGACTAAAAAAGTCCACGTTTCCTAGTGGGTCTATAATTTGTGAGTTGTCGTATGGTCGCTGAGTTTGGACCCAGTCGTTGGGCACACAATTTCTTGCACAATGTAAAAATATGTCTTGTAGGTTCACCTAATAAGTCCCATCCCCAGGGTGGTCAATGATTACCAATGGTCCTATGTAACAAGGTTCGAATCTTGCTTTCCATGTGCATCATACCAAAGGTGCAATCTTTACACAAACTATGGTGTCAGGGTCATAGTCGCTAATTCTGCCCCATCATCTCTAGCTGATTACATCCTTTGGGTTGGTTTGTGTTTGGGTGTAGGCGGTTGTTCCACGTTACTTTCGAGGTCTCCATCCTCTTCATCTTTGTCAACCCAAGGTGTCGCCTCATCATCGTTGAAATCAGGTTCATATTCAATCCATTGAGCTGCCTCTTTGTCCTTGTCCTAGTGCATCATCGGTACATGTGCTAATGGGGCTGGTGCTAGGATTGGGGTTCCTCGTGCGACGTAATGATCTTCGTCTTTTTCAAAATCCATCAGTGGTGCCACTACTAGGGCCACGTAGTCGTCATCTCTAAAAAATGGAGGCTTGTTCGGGTCTTCATCATTATCAGTGGTACTATCATTGTCTCTATCACTAGAGTTGCTATTGTTATCCAAATAAGGTACGGATCATAGTTCCCCTAGTGGCAGTATGTCCGTGAGTTCACTCTCTGGAACATCGCTATCCAAGTACTATTGCTCGTGATTAGCATCCATCTGTAATGTAATTGTAGATTAGACTTAGATATTTCATATTGTTTAATGAAATTCATATAAGTAAACGACTACCCAAGCAACGCTCAAAATGTGATCCACCCAATTTTACTCACGGTCTCGAGGTAAGGTGAAACCTAAAGTTCTGATATCAAGTTGTGACGCCCCGATTTCTAGACACGTTAATAACAGGTTTAAAGTAAAAGAAATTCCAAATCTTCCATTTCAAAACAAACTTACATTCTCTAACAAATACATAAGTTTTGGAGATGAAGTTTGCTAACAAAATACAGTTGAAAGACATTTTAAAAGAAAGTCAGAGAAACTATGGGTACAAGGTAAATCAAAGCTCAATGGCATCATCTTTTGAAAATGTGTCCTCATGGAGCTGATACTCTAGTTCTGCTCCATCTTCGTCCATACCTGGCATGAAACGCCAAGGGCAAAAAGGAATATGCATCATGAGTTGTGATACTCAGTAAGAAAGTGCTACCCTTTAAATTCTCATTTTAATGGTTGGAACATAGTGATGTGTAATTCTACATGAACAGTATACAATGAAGAGATAACACATAGGTGCGGAAATAAAGTAACAACTGTTGTGTTTAATTATATCAATCCTGTCATAATATCATAGTGCTCGATTCAATTCATCCCATTAACTATGACCACGTCATGTATATCTCATCGAGGATCCTAATTACGAGCGCGTCATATCGTTCATTCTCCAATCTCAATTTAGTGTTCCCAACCACCATATTTCCATCGTCGTATTCTTAATCAATATGTTCAGCCTAAATATTATATGCTCCCTTATCATAGCAACACAAAAGTAGACCTAAAATACTTGACAAACCACTATATGGAATAAAATGCATGCTAAGTTTAAATATAACTACGCATGAGCATAACTTGGCTAAATGCATGACATGGCTAAATGCACAACTTGGGTAGTATATAACTTGGGTCATCACACCTCTGGCTTAGACAAAGTTTCGGCTCAAGTCACATCATAAATCCAATAATCAGAGATGTTTTCAATGATATCCACATTTCAAGCTTTACACAAGTACCCAAGTTGGGTATCCAATTGGTGCCCAGGTTATCCTTTCAATCCTATTCTACGCTCTTGAGTCTAAGTAAGTAATTCATACTTTCATGGTGGTCATGCGATTTGTTTTCACAACATGCACATACATGGTTGTATCAAAATAAGATAATAAATATGTTCCTAGATGGCATACTAACACAATAAGATGGCATGGCATCGAGTCAAGTAATTAATTGAAAGTATGAAATAGGGCTGGTAATCTATTCATGGCATCAACAATCTAAAGTGTCAAATGTTCTAGGGATTCCATTATCGTAGGTTACAAAACGCGTCAAAGTTGATATTAGGTTAGAGCATGCTTTCTACGTTAGTTTAATCATGCGATTTGGATTTAAAGAAGAATGAATCCTAATGGTGTCTGTCATCTTGAAGATTTATCCGGATGGGGTCCAAGGAAATCCAAATGGCATATGGGTTTTGCCAGTCACAGAGATTTTCAGAGGGCTAAGTCATCTAGATCGGATGAAAGATCATCCGGATGGAATGTAGTCTCTCTCAAGTAAAACCAAAATAGAGGCCAAGTTCATCTGGATGTGAAGAAAGTTCATTTGGATGGGCATTGATGATTCTTAACTCTACTTAAGGCATAAAGGGGTTTCATGTAGATGTAGGATAGGTTCATCCAGATGGACAGTTGTCTTCCAGCTCAAGGAGCTTACTCCATTGATGCATATCAAGTTTTCCAAATATGTTCTAAACATTGAAACGGAGAACCAATGATAGAAAAACTTACATCTAAGTGACAAAGTAGGATGAAAAGGATTCATTGAGGGATTGGGCCGCACTCCAAACTTCATTTTGTCAAGTGGGTCCCCTCTTCTTTGTTCCACTTTCTTCTCCTCCTCCTCCTCCTCCTTCCTCCTTCCTTCTTCTTCTTGCTTCTTTCTCCTTCCTCTCACACTTTAGCTTTCTCTCAACTCAAAATATAGATGGATGAAGAGTGAATCAACACAATAGGGGGAGGGGTATTTATAGGCCATGGAAGAGGAATAGTCATCCAATGGCTTGGAGTTCGAGGAAGATGGAAGGAGAGGAAAAGATGGAGTGGTGACGACGTTTGGTTTGCCATGGAAGTGAGTCCCATGGTAGGCTGATGTGGAATTGGTCGTGGGCTATGAGTTTAGGCATGGGGTGATTTGGGAAAGAGTAGAGTGATGTATGGTGTGTTGAAATACTTGAGAGTCAACTCGATGGGAAGTAGGTTCATCCAGATGAAATGTGTCTTGAAAGTTAGAAAAATATAGAGGAAGTTATCCGCCGGATGAGGAGTCCGGAACATCTGGATGGAATGTTGAGCATTCGGATGAGATACAAAATATTCGGATGGAGTTTTCATATACCTAAGATACACCTAGGCAATGGTTAACAAGATCAACTTCTAAACCCGATGGTCAATGGTTCAAATCTATTATGAAAATTTGGATACTTACACCATGTGGGGATTTGGACTGGTTTCGATCATTGGCTCCTCTTTCGTTCTACTTTTCTAGTGTTGCTGCAATGAAGTTGTAAGTTTCTCACAGACGGCACGAATTGTAAACGGATGATTTTTCCATAAATGAAAGGTAGCACATCAATTATGGTTGAAACATAATATTGTTCAATCGTTAGAAAACATAATATTGCCCAAGCCTTGTATCAGCAAGACAATAAATCGTTAGAAAACCTTTGCCTCTAGTTGGGGAAAGGTCACTTCAATAATTAAGTTAGTACTTGATCATAGGAAAACTCTCAGTATAATGCTTGTAATAACAAATTATAGCGTACATTTTATTTTGGGATTGTGTTACCTTTCATAGAAATTCTTTCTAAATAATCCGAGTCCTAATCCAATTTCTAGTTCCTTATTAAAAACATATTAGAAGTACTCATTGATTAGTCGCTGACAAGATAAGTCTTATTTGCACTCTTCAGACTCTTATCTTCTATATTTAGAGTTTCATTCAACAACAAACTTCCCGTTATATATAAGTTGAATTGTCTGTATGCTTCATACGTATCTGACTTGAAATATTGTTCCCAAGATAAACTGAAATAATGAATATCTTATTTTTAATCTCTTAACCGCCTTCCTTAGACCGGCAAGTTCATTTCTTGTCTTGGCAATGTACATGTATCCAAGAACACTCGTTTGTCAAGCTGTCAATTCAATTTATTTATTCCAAAAAATTTAGTTAAGTTTTACTTCCTTCCCTAATGAAAATTGACTGGTCTAGATCCATTAGGTCACCTTCGTATGCTCATTCAGAGGTTAGGGATGAATTTGTACCATCGGACAGATTTGGTGCCTTCTCACCCAGTAAGATTGTATTTCCAAATCGGATGTTATTGGTTATGTTCACTTAATTTGCGAATTGTATTTCACCCAATTTGCTTTCGATAAATTCCTTACAAAAGACTGGACTCATAATCACTCTTGCATATTCTATGTATCCGATTTGATAAAAGAAGGAACATCAAAAGAAAAGCTTAATTAAAATGTTACGCGGAGTACAAAAAAGAAGGTTTTTTTTTGTTTTAATAACGATCGCTCCCAGCTTAGATCAGTCATAGTACTGTTAACCAGAACATCCTAATATTGTCATTTAGTAAGTAGAGAAGAAGTTAGTCACTTTTAGTTAGAAAAAAGTAGTGATTAAAATTTTGGAAAAAATAAAAATAATTAAGCCTGTAATAAAATACGGTCCAAAGATTAAAAAAGAACCAATTGTAAAAGTTAATAAAATTCTTCCGTTTCGATAAAAAATAAATAAAACACCGTAGAGTGTATACATACATACATAAATACACACATATGTGTGTGTGTGTTATATCTTCATTTATCTTCTTTTGTTGTATTTTATTGTGTTTTGAGTGGAGCACTGTGTTGAGAGAAAGCGGGAGACAAAACGTACATAAAATCTTGCTTTTTCTTTTTGAGTGGACAGATCAGCTCTAATTCTTTTAACAGAAGGGGTCTTTAATCTCAGCTTTCTCTTTTGGGCAAAGGAGTTGAAGAAGAAAATTGCATATATTTTTTTAAAAAATAATAATAATATAGGTCTGTGCTGGACCCCTCATAATCAAGCACTCATTTAAGTGGCTAGGAGAAGAAAGGAAACAACAAAGAGAAATAATGATGCTGAATTTCTATTTTATGTTGTGTAATTAAACAGCTAAATCATGAGGGTTTTTGCATGTGTAAGAAATTCTAAAATTGCTGACGTCAAGTATTAACAATTTTTTTAAGTAGGATGTTAATTATTCCCCATATTATAATGCTGCTTTTAATTACTCTTTTCTGTAAACCTTGTCCCAATTGCCGAAATATAAAAAAAAACTAAACTAAACTAAACTAAGCCTAAACAAATATAATATACACCTCTGCTGAATTTAAATATTTGTTTGAATTTATGATATTGATCATTTTCTTAAAACATATATATAACACCACAACATAATTTCATAATATATCAATCGGACTCTCAGCGATCTTATGGACTTTCTACCACAAGTCTACACTAGAAACATTTTAATACTATTGATCCATCAAAATAAATTTTATTAACTTTTATAACAAATTAAACAAAAATACATTTACTATACGCCAACGGTAAAATTTAAACAGATAAATTTATCTGTTAACACTTTCCAACAAATACTCACATCAATGCATTCTTAATTTCTTGTCTTTTTCCGTAAAAATTGTGAACAGATATATTTATTCTACACTCTTTATGTCATTCAAATCAAAATTAGTGCAACCAAATACATACTAAACATAATTTGTTATATTATTGTAAAGGAACTCTTGGACTAAGAGTCCAAAGTAAGAAATTTCTTTTAATACAATTAGTCCATCTCATAGCTAGTAATTAAACTGGAGTAAAAAGTCCTTGATACACTAATTCCAAAAACCCACTTGCACCAAATACATCAATTTTAACTATTCGGACTAAATCATCTAAATTATTTTTTTGTCTTTATCTAATTTTTTGTATTTATTATAATTTGATCAATGTTTGGAATCTATTGGTTCGTTTCAATGAAACGATTCTAAACATATAAAATTATGTCCAAAAAAAAAAAAACAATTTGCTCAAAGCAAAAAATAAGTTATTTTTTGTCTTTATTTAAATTGTTTTTGTATTTATTATATTTTCATCAATTTTTTGGGATTTTCTAGTTCATTTCAATGAAAAGAATCTAAAAAGTAAAAAAATTATGTCAAAAAACAAAAAGCAATTCACTAAAGATGAAAAGTAAGTCATTTTTTGTATTGTGTTGTGTTTTCATCAATGTTTCGAGGTTTGTTAGTTCGTCTTGACGGAAAAAAATTTAAAAGGTATAAAATTATATTCAAAAATTAAATTTTTTTACTAAAAATGGAACATAAGTCATTTTTTTTATTAAAAAAATTATATTTTTTTATATTTTCATCAACTTTTTTGGGTTTATTCGTTCATTTCAGAATGAACCCAAAAAGTATAACATTATGTTGGAAAGTAAAAAATAATTCACTAAAGAGGAAAAATAAATTATTTTTTTGTCTTTAAGCCATTAATTTGTTTTTTGTATTTGTTGTACTGTTGTTATTATTATTATTTTTATTAAAGACGAAAAATAAGTCATTGTTTTGTCTTTACTCAATTTTTTTTGTATTTGTTCTATTTTCGTCAACTTTTTGGGGTTTGTTGGTACATTTCGATGAAAAAAATTTAAAAATTATAAAATTATGTCGAAAATATCAAAACAAATCACTAAAGACGAAAAATAAATCATTTTTGGTCTTTATGCAATTATTTTTTTGTATTTGTTATATTTCCATTAATGTTTTGGGGGTTGTTGGTTCGTTTCGATAAAAAAAATAAAAAAAGGATAAACTTATGTCTAAAAGCTAAAAAATATTCACGAAAGACGAAAAATATGTCAAAATATACAATGTTTTATATTATTTTTTTCTTTTCTTAATTGTTTATTTTTGAAACATAATTTTATACTTTACTGAAATATCTTCCCGATACTAATCAACAATCAACAAAAAATTAATGCAAAACAAAAAATTATAAAAATAATTCAAATAAAGACAAGAAAAATAACAAAATAATAATTCAATAATTATCACAATTCAAATATAAAGAGATAAGTTTTAATATTTCTTGAAACTGAACAAACATATAATTGATCTGATAATGTTATTTGATAATGTTCTGTATTAATTTTTACGTTAGAACTTATATGTTGAAGACATAAAGATTGCCAACAGATGAAAATATTTATTTTTTATCTGTTAGAACAAAAACACGGATAAAATTATTTGTTAAATACATAAAGAACAAAAATAAAAAGAATATTTAAAACCAACAAATAATATTATTCGTAGTTTTTTTTACTTTACTAGCGTCTAATTTATTTAGCCTAAATTATTTAAATTAATTTTTTTATTATTTGTTCGTTAATATTTTGTAGTTTGTTGATTCATCTCAGCAAAAAAAAATCTAAAAAGTATAAAATTATTTTAAAAAATTAAAAAAAAGTTCATGAAAAATGAAAAATAAGTCAAAAGACTATATTTTGATTTATTTTTCATCATTTCTGATTTTTCTTAATTTTCAGACACAATTTTATACTTTCAAAAATTTTTGTCGACACGAACCAATATACTACTACAAAAAATCTAAAACGTATAAACTAATAGTAAAAATTTAACTAAAGACCAAAAAAAAATCAAAAATATCATGTTTTGCCTTATTTTCATTTTTTCTAATCTTTTAAACTTTCGGACATAATCTTATACTTTTTTAATTTTTTTAATCGAGACGAATTAATATGCTTACAAAAAGAATCTAAAAGATATAAAATCATGTCAAAAAGTTAACAAAATTCACTGAATACAAAAATAAGTAAAAAAAAAGGGACAATGTTTTAGTTTATTTTTTATCTTTTTTAAAAAATTTTGCAGATAATTTTAAATGTTAAAAATAATTTTTGTCGAGACAAACTAATATTCTATATAAAAAAGCTAAAAAGTATAAAATCGTGTCAAAATATAAAAAAAAAGTTCAATAAAGACAAAAATAAGTAAAAAAAATATCATATTTTTGCTTATTTTCATGTTTTATGATTTTGTTTTTACTTTGGAGCATAATTTTATAATTCTTAGATATCTTTTTTTGAGATGAACCAATATACTATAAAAAGATTTGAATAAATGTAAAATCACGTCAAAAAGTTAAAAAATTAACTAAAGACGAAAAATAAGTTTTTGGCTTATTTTTTTATGCTTTTTAATTTTTTTCAAAATTTTGGACATAATTTTATAATACTTAATTTTTTTTTTCGAGATGTACCAATATACTTCAAAAAAAAATCTAAAATGTACAAAATCATGTCAAAAAAAAAAAGAAAAGTTCACTAAAGATGAAAATTAAGTTAAGTAGACCATATTTGTTTTTATTTTTCATCTTTTTTTATTCTTCTTTTAACTTTCGTGCATAATTTTATAAATTTTAGATTTTTTGGCGAAATGAACCAAAATTCTACAAAAAATTGATGACAAAATAATAAATATTAAAAAAATATAAATGAAGATAAAAAATTATATTTTGAATGATTGTAAGAGAGTGAAAAGTATCATGTAACAAAAGAAACAACCAATAAAAATAATTTAAAATGTAATAATAAGAAAATATAAATATTTAAAATTAATGTTAAAAAACACACAAAGAGTCGGATAGAACTTTTAAAAAAAAGGAAAAGTCTCAAATCAGTGGAGAATAGAGAAATATTTTCACTTTAATGGGGCAATAACTTTAGTTTTACTATCATGGAATCTTTTAATTGAATGTATAAAATTACCCTTCTTTTCAACTCCCCCTTCTCCTCGTACCAAAATCACATCCCCTCTCATTCTCTCTCTATTATTTTTCTTAACTTATTAATTTTGAATAATCATAAATTTTATTTTTTTTACTAAAAAATCAAATTGTTATATTACAATAGTATCCAAAAAAAAACCCCGAAACAATAATCTAGACCCGATTAGTAATTTTCCAGAGTATTAAAGGCTTTTTTTGATAATTGTTTTTGAAAAAATAGCTAATAAAAATTACTATCCTTAAAAGCTTCCAAATTTATTTTAATGATTTCTTCAAAAAAAATTATTTTTAGCCTAATATTAAGCACCAAGAAGCATGTGACGATTAGACTTCAGACAATGTTTTTTTTTTTTATCAAAAAATAACAATTATACGATTCGTACGGACAGTATAATCCCACAAAAAATTGAGTATATACGATCTTGTGGACAAAATACTAAAATGAGTTGTTCTCAAGGGTAAACTAATTAGCTCCAAAAACTAAAATGACTTTCTCCAAAACATTAAATGACTTGTTCTACGGGATAAACTAACTTACTCCCAAGATCAAAATGATTTGATCTGATTATTTTCAAATGCTAAATTTTATTTTCACTGTAATTTCGAATACTAAATTGACTTACCAATTAGCTCACATGCCCCTCTTTCCCTCCATCTTCTTTTTCACTCCTCTGGACAAAAAGACACATTTATTCATTGTGTTTTTAATATCAATCAAATTGCTTATTTTTCGCGAAGGGTTGAAAAATCACTTTTTCTAAATTTATTGTATAAAAAAAGTTGTTAGAACATTATTTATTTAGTACAAATTAGGTTATGCTTTTATAAAAATAAAATAAAATTAGGCAAAATACACTGACCTCCACTGGAGAAAGGCAGCATAGCCCTTGGAGTAAGTCATTTCAAGCTTTGGAGCAAGTTGGTTAAGTCTTGGCCGGAGCAAGTCCATTTATTTTGTGGAGTAAGTTAGTTTAGCCTTTATAGTAAGTCAATTAATGTTTTGGATAACCTTTGGAGGTAGTTAGATTACGCTTAGGAGCAAATTAATTTACCTTTGGGAATAAGTCATTTTCGCATCTAGTCCACAAAATCGTATAAACTCATTCTTTTGTGTTATTGTATTGTCCGCACGAATCATAAAATTGCTATTTTAAAAAAAAAGAATTTCCTTGCATCGTTCTTGTTGTTTAAAAGTAGGCTAAAAATAGGAGGAAAAAAGTTTTGAAGAGATATTAGTAAATAAATTTTTGAGAGTTTGTAAGGATAGTAATTTTGATTAGCCATTTTTCAAAAAGATTTACCCCCAAAAAAGTCTTTAATATTTTGAAAAATTACTAATATTGTCTAGATTTTCATTCTGAGATTTTCTTGGATACAATTTTAATGAAATAATTTGAATTTTTAGTGTAAAAAATATAATTCATGATTATTTGAAATTAATAAGTTGAAAAAAATAATAGAAAAAGAATGAGAGGATGTGATTTTGGCATGAGGAGAGAGAGAGAGGGGGGGGGGAATAGTTGAAAAAAAAAATGCTACAGACACTACATTTTGTATTTTATTTTTTACCGTATGCCTAGATGAGACCACTTTTCTCCACTCCTTTTCTCTCTCTCTCTCTCTCTCTCTCTCTCTCTATATATATATATATATATATATATGTCTTCTCTCTCTCTATACATGTGAGCTACCAAAAGAAGGGTCATTTTGTACATTCAATTAAAGGATTCCATGACAGTGAAAATAAAGTTATTACTCTATATATGAAAGTGACAATATTTCTCTACTGTTTGCTGATCTGAGATTTTCCCTAAATAATATAACACGCGAGTATCCATCCTGTTCCTACCTTCACTTTTTTATTATTTTTTTGTTCCTATATGAATTTTTTTTGTAATTTTTTATCTTTGGTTTACTTTTTATGTATTACCGGTTCGTCTTAACAAGAAGTTTCAAAAAATTATAAATAATGAACCTAATTTAGGAAAAAAATAATTTTTTATATTTATTTGTTGTCGTTAATAATTTTTTTAAAATTTTAAACATAATTTTATAATATTTTAAATTAATAATCCACAAAAATTAAAGGTAAAAAAATAAGAAATAAGAATAAAATTTAAATTGAGATAAAGATTCTTAAAAACAATCAAATTAGAACAAATGAAATCGTTTTTGAATCCATTTTGGCGCTCATCCAAGGGTTGTTATTATATTACTAATTTCCTGTAAAATGTCTCGTCGCTTGGGATTCTTCAAAGTGATTAGGGCGGTTGATTTTACTGATTGCACACACTTTTTCAACGAAATGCAAATGCTAATATTTTGACGAGCAAACCGTATCGCAATGTGCCGCGTCATAAAGCTCTCAGTTTGATTCATAAAACACAGCCACGCAGGCGCGTCGGAGTTCGTCATCAGAATTGATGTGACTCAACTACCAGGTTTTCAATTAGTATTTCCATGTGACGTTAGCCCTAACTCTTTTCACAGCCCTGGAAGATTCCAACTGTCTCTCTATCGTTCGCGCACACCGACGCAGTACAATTTACACCCCAACTAACTAATTATGTTGCTCTATCCTTTTTCGTTGCTTTTCTTTTGTGAAAATTTCAATTTTTCTTATTATATAAGACACTCTCTGGGCATGAAGGTGAACTTATTATTTCATATCTACAACAATTTATATTGTTCTTTTAATAAATTATATAACAGTAAATTTTATTTTAAAATAAGACGTCATTTTGCTCCAAATTTCATGAAATATAATCCCCATAGCATTACAGACTACTTCCACTATTCTTTTGCAAATCCCTACCCCACTTGTAAACTTTCTCAGACTGACATATAAAATCCCTGCCCCACTTGTAAAATTTTATCACTGCCTATACGTGTTACAGGTCTACTGATAAAATTAACTATTATATATTTTACATTTTGTCCCCCTTAAATTATCACTATTTTTTTTTTAGCTTATCCCTTTCATTATTTTTGGGCTACAACTTATTCTCTTAAAACTATTATAAATACGAAAACTCCCTTATGCCGTTAACTGAAGTTTCGTAAAGTTTATATTGTCCTTTGAATTTTTTTTTTTTTTGGTGTAAAGCAAAGTACCCAAGCAAACCCTGATCAACCTCTATATTACTTAAAATCACATGGTGTGTGTGGATTAAGTTAGTCAATGCTAATTTTTTATTTTATTTTTTAACTATTTTTTAAATTTTAAAATATGTGTTACCCGAAAGAATTCTTTTGTAAATAATGACTGCAAAAGTTTAAGAATTCACTAAAATTAAAATCAATTTTCATTAACTTAATTTGCTATTGTTAGCGTTATTTTATCTTATATATTTTTAGATTTAATTAATATTTTATAATTTTCTATCAAATGAGTAAGCTTAAAGAAAATAATGAATATCTTTTAAAAAATTACTACTTTTTTTTTACTAATTTTAAATTCTTTGAGAGCCTAATATTATTGAGAGCCCAACTTTCAATAATGTTAGAAGCATGTCCTTAATTCATCCTCCTTAGTCGCTTGACATCTAGTTTAATTTTTTAGTTCACGAATTATAAAATGTTGAGAGGTCATGAAACTACTCAGTACGGAAAAATAAAATTAAAAAATTTTATTTTATTAAAAAGTTTAATTTGTTTCCAAGAATTAAAGAACTCGTTGATATCCAGCAAGTTGTGCAAAAACAATTAATTTTTTTTCTTAACAACTATAATGGGGGCTGATTTTTACACTTTGAAAGTCAAAAAGTATACTATAACTAAAATATATAATTTCTTAAACAAATGAATCGTAGAATTTTTATTTAACATTCCAAAATAAGCATAACACTATTTTTTATAGTACATGCACATATATATATATATATGTATATGTATGTATGTATAACATATATACATATATATATATATATATATGTATATGTATAACATATATATCTATATGGAGCTGGCTATATAAACCAACACTTTTTTAAACCAATATTAGATCAACATATAAATTCTTTATTCCTGATTAAATTTTAATGATCCGAACTGCTTAATGTATTTAAAACATGTTTTTAAGGGTACTCGCGAGAAATCAATTCAAAATATTACCGAAAAAGCCTTGATCCAAGCAGTGGCTTAAAATGTTGACAGGAATTATTTTATAAACCATTGCTTAGATCAAGCCCTTTTAGCCTCATGTGTATATATAGAGAATTTATTTTCACACATCCCTTTTAGCTTCATGCACTTATTTTTTTGTCACGTAGGCATGATGTACACTTTCATATGGAACTTGATGTGTTAGTAGATTTATTCATACATATTACACACACACACACACACACACACACATATGCAGTGGCGGATTCAAAAATTTAGCTTAAATAAAATGGTATCATTTTAGATTTTAAATAAAACACCTCTTTGTGTGCCGTGCACATGTCGTTAACAAAATTTGATTTTAAAATTTTGAGTTTAGAGTTAATCTCGAATTTTTTGTTAAGTAAACAATAAATTTTTAAAATCATTTTGAAAACCAAATTCAGAGAATACGACCCAAAGGAGTTCAAATGAGTGGTGTCGATCACTTCTTTTAATTTGGCGGTGGGAAGAGTAAAAAAACAAAAAAAAATATAATCATTTTCCTACCGTGCATGTGAGTGACACCGCTCATTTAAATCTTTTTCAGTCGTAGTTTCTCTATTTTATATTTGAAAAAATTCTAAAAAATCACCATTAATTTTAAAAAAAATTTTTGAGATTAACCACGAAATCAAAATTTTGTTAACGATATATATATGTACACACAACACACAAAAAATATTTTATTTAAGACTCAAAATAGTTAAAAAAAAAAAATTAAGAGGTCTCGTGACCCCATGGTCCTTATCTATAGGTGTGTGTGTGTGAAGGGGAGATGTCCTGTTTGATAAGCAAACTAGAAGTGGTCAAAAGCTGTTGTTGGGGGTAGTTAGCTAGCTATACTCACAAGCAATTATTCAGTTGGAATCCACATTGATGAGCTGTGTGGTGGTGGCCAAGGGCAGTGAATAATTTTTCCTTGGACACTGGTCTAAATTCTTGGCAATGGGGCTCCACCAGTAGTGTCACATGGAACAAGAAACAAAGGGGCCAGTTGGCTGGTTGGTTTTCCTTCACAAAATTCGTTAAGATGTTAGATGCAAATAGTAGTGTTTTTGGAGGCATGCATTTGCTTCCTCGCTGTTACCCCTTACCTTTCAACAATCACAATGTGCTATTGTTTTTCTGTTCAACTCAATTACACATGAAGAAGATCATGCATGAGCTGTGCTGGATAACTGCTGATCATCGTAGAGAGTTGTGATCTCTACAAACTGAAAATATCACCACTTCCTATGATCCATCCCTCCAGAGAGTTTTTCTACAAACTACTCGCCTTACAACAAATTTAAAGGTCAAGTTCATTCATCTTCATCTCCATCGATTTTCAGCAAGAGTGTTGCAGAAATTGTTAAATGTTTCCTTATAACCAACTCAAGATCACTGGTTAATCTCACAATTTTAATATGGGCGTCGCGGAAACTGGGTATGTATTGTGCCTCCTCCCACAACACATGCTGAGAATACCAACGGCAACATTTTGGAGACATAATGCAAGTAAAAAATGTTCCCAAATTAAACAACTGTACACTCAATTACAACATCAAAATACATGTTTTATTTTAACTCTTCGATTTCGCGGTTAATGTCAAAATATTTGTTTTAACTCCACGGTTAATTTTTAGAACGAGCAACACAACTGAAAATTATTCAAATAATCAAGTATTGTAAATGAATAACTACTGACTACACTGACCGGACACTCTAAATCATATAAATAAAAACATTGATTGCATGGGGACCATACATGCAGGAACTTTTTTTTTTTATTGGAATAACTCCTTTTCTGTTTCCATGAGCGAGGGTTTATAGAGAAGAAAACGAGTTACAAAAAAACCATAGATCCCTACTCCAATTCAAAGCTGTTTTAATCCTGAAACCTTCCAGTGATTTAGTACGTAATACAACAAATATTTTTTTGAACGCTTTACTTCATGATTTTATCTTGAAATCATCTTTAAGTGTTTCGCCGACCATTGTCATATTTAAGTGTACAATTTGTGATTGACTGGTACTCGTTATTGTTTGTAAATCTCAATCTAGTACTTAAACTACTGACAAACTAAGATTGTGGATAAAAACAACAATCCTTCATTTTTTTTTAGCGTTTTATCATCTCAATTAAACCATTTTCCTCTTCTAACAATTCAGGATAATGCAATTGGTGATCAAAACAGTCACTTTGCAACGCTGAAATATTATAAAAATTAAGAACTTTTGGTTCTTCAACATAAACTTGTTGTATGGTAGAAGAACGACATTTACACTTTGACTGGATTTCCACTATAGACATGAAACTGCCATAGGGAGAGGGGTGAACTTTAACATCTAGTGTTTTCTCAGTTTATATATATATATTAAAAAAAGGAATTTAGGATGAAAAAATTGAAGAGGTTTGGTCCAACAGGGTCTTTATTATTTTGATTTTGCACATTCAACGATTATGGAAATAAGTTGTCATATTTAAGTGTACAATTTGTGCAGACTTGCTGAGGCTAAAAAGAGTTCCAAACTTGGACAATCATGAAAGTTAACAACCAACAAGACCCCACCGCTCTTAAAGAGAGAGAGAGAGAGAGAGAGAGAGAGAGAGAGAGCGCATTGAATCATTACAAAAGCTGAATTATTCAGTTGTGTTCCATTGTCATATATGACACACTGTCTAATGGAATTAAAGTGGAAGTATATTAGAAAATTAAGTTGAAACATGGACAAAATGTTTGCACTAAAAGTCATAAATTTCCAGTACTCCAAGACCACATCTTCGATCTCTAGAAAGATTTCTGTCGAGGGCAAGATAATGAAATGCATGTACAACTTTTGGGCAAGTTTAAACTACACGCGAGAGTCGGAATTTGAATTTAGTGGTGACAAAATTAACTTAAAATTTACAAATAGCAAAACAATTATACTTATTAGTAAAAGAAAGTACATTGCTTTTAAGGTTAATCATTCCTAATATCTACAAAAATTCACATGTTCTAAGATTAACCATTTATCAATATAGAACGAAAAATATACTTCAACGATTTATCAAAATAAAACTTGATACTTATTTGAAAGCTAGCCATCTAAAATTGACTGTAAAACAAATTTAAATTAAAGCAAATTCCTTTTCAATGTATTTAATAGAAGTATTCAAGAGGAAATTGTCTTTCATTTAGTTCCTATGCCTAATTTTAATAATCTTCATGGTTCTACCTATTGTTGCAGTATAGATATATACGTAGATTGTTTTGAAATTGGATGGCATGAGCCACTCTCCCCTCTATATACCTCCGTCCTAAGGTCCGTTTGTTTGGGGATAAGAAGGTTGAGATAGGAGATGAAATCTCAAGACCTCACAAATTCGCTGCTTATTTTATTTACTGGACATGAGATTAAATATTCATTGAGAGCTGACATCTAAGAGAGAGCAGGTTATACAATAGCAAGGGGAAGCCGGTATGGTATATTTCCTTCATTGGGTTAAGATGACAATTATTACCCATATAATTCACAAAAATCCTAACCAACATATTTGTAAAAATTCGGATTTTTTAAAAATATGTTAATAATAAAATATTTTTTATTAATTTAATGGAATTTTTATTTAAATAATAATTACATCATTTTATCAAATTATTTTACATTTAATGGTATATTTTAACTAATTAAATCGATAATTTACCGAATGAATGACTTAGATCTCAAGTGCATGTGTGAGTGGGAGAAGCTATTCACACCAGAATACTTTCCCTGGTTCATCTTCCTAATCGGGGAATCTTGGGAGACATGGAAGCCCTTGGTTTCTCCCAAGGGTCACTACAACAAATTGGACAAACAGCGATCAGAATAGCGATAGACCAAAAATGTGTCGCTGTTGAGTATGTTTTGGTGACACACTTTGAAAACTAAACAGCAATTCTCGTCACTAATCATTAGCTCGAATGGACTGGTGAGAGAATTTTTGGTGACTAAATTTAGCGACACGAGTTATGTCGGCAAAAGATAACTCATTTTGGCGACGATACTTTCAACGGTGAGAAATGTTGTCGCCGAAACTTCTTCACATCTGGTGACGCAATTAGCATCGCTGAAAAGTAATTTATTTTGGCGACAATACATTCAGTGATGAAAAATACTGTTGCCAAAAATTCTTCACATTTGACGACACAAATTGCATCGCCGAAAAGTATACTTTTAGCAATGAGAAATGTTTTCACCAAAAAGTTTAGTTTCAGCGATGAAAAATTTTGTCACCGAAAAAACGTCACATTTGGCGATGTGATTTGCATTGCCGAAAAGTATACTTTTAGCGTGAGACATGTTGTCACCGAAAAGTATATTTTTGATGATGAAAAATGTTGCCGCCAAAATGTCTTTACATTTGGTGATGCAATTTGCATCATCGAAAAAGACTATATTTTAGAAATGATCAATGACAACAATAGTGTGTCAGCGAAAATATAACACAATAAAATGATATAGTAATAATCAAGAAAAATGCTTCAATATAACCCCCTTGTTGAATAATAATAAATTGAAACTATTTAAACAAGTGAGACCATTTATGTTGTCCTTCAATATTAATTTATTCTCATGAAAATTTGTGTTGATTGAGTTTGATTGAGATTAGAAAGCTCGTTGATCGAGACATTGAGCTATTATGTGTGAATGATATTTTTGGCCGATTAAATGCTACCGTTATGCGTTCAATTTTATTTTTTATATGAACAATGAACTACATAATATTTAAATTAGGATAGACAATTTTGATCACCAAATTAAAACTCAAGTGGGAGTACAATGGTCCACTATAAGACTTTAATGCCTAGGGATGCATTAAATTTCATTCGATCACGTGGACGCCAACATCCGATGATCTCCAATTTTGGTGATAATGATGAAATCAATGAGACATAAAGTCCGAATGGTTTAGATCAATGGTTGTAAGAATTGACTTGGTACTAACCTTAGAAATCTATACATTCCATACAATTGATAATAAATCAAGTCTTGTGTTGTACTTGAATGCACAATAACCACCCGACCGTGAAACAATCATGATGATTTAGACCATTGATTTTGTTATGGTATTTGATTAATTCATTCTCGTAAAAAATTGGCTCGATCAATGTATGGGCTCAAAAAATTTTAAGTTTTTAATTAATTTTATTGCGGGATAACCATTTGGTTTATTATTTCATGTTTCGAATTTTAGCTATGGAACTCGAGTTTGGGAACTTTTATTTTATCTTGTGTGCATCACAACATGTGGTGTTTTACATGGAAGCCCTTGGGGCCTTACAATCAGATTTTTTTTTTTTTGGCCGGGGGCGGCCGAGGGGATGGTGTACTTTAGAAAACCCATACTTTCATTTTCTCTCACTATCTCTTTACAAACTAGCTCTACCTTCTTTCTAGCACCACCATCAATCATCACCACTATTTTCAAATTCCTTCGAGACACGAGAAGTTTGGAACACGTTTGACCTGGAATCGAAGATGGATTGCGATTTGGAGCTCAAGAGCTTAGGATTTGAAGCAATTAGAAGTTAGGGTTTGCCCCTCCTTACCAAATCTTTCGATTTTGAAGTTTGAGGTAGGAATTTCTAACCTTTGGTATGTGTTTATGATGTATTTCGACCCATATTTCATGCTTAATTCGAGTTTAGAGATAGACATTGTTGTGTGGATGAGTTTGGAGAAAACTATCAAAATCGCGCATCAGAAAATTACCCGAGCGTTCGGATGGAAGGTAGGGGCATCCAGACAGAAAATTCAGCAGTGAAATCTGGGTTTTTTGGAGGGGAGCGTCTGGATGGGAAAGTGGGGCGTCCGGACAGATCAGACAATTTCGATCCGATTTTAGTTTTCGTTCTATTTTGCTCAGTGGTTCATCTTTTTACCTTATTTTCTTCATACTATGAATGATTTGTACCATTATTACTCATCTATGTTGTTGTGGAACGTTCAACTTGAGTGGACATAGAACTAGGGGTCAGGTTTCTATGAATCTCGTATAATCCCTTGATGTTGGAATTACGCCTTTATTCAAACGTTCGTTTTCCTTTTACCATAAGGTTGAAATTTTACCTGGAGAAATTGGATATGTGACATTGTTGCTCTTCTTGCTTGATATGTGTTAGTCGGTAAATGTTGAGTTGTGAATCGTTATATTGTATTAACATGATGCACTGTCTAGCCTCTGACGGGAGACGTGCTAGTTAAGTAATGTCTAGCTTCTTTTCGAAAATGTGTCAATATACTTGGGTATTATCTAGCCACCAACGGGTGACGTGCTAGCTGAGATACGAACAATTGGACTGATATGAGGATCGTTAGTGGAATTAACTTAGCATGTCATTTTAGATGTTGTGATCGTATATTGACGGTTTATGGTGTTGTTGTCTTACGCGTGTTATTAGGAATTATTTATTTAGCATACCATATCACCTCAACATTGGTATAGACATCTCTATTGGGCATTGTGGCTCACCTTTTAATTCTTTCAAGTATTGTTCTGGAGGCATGATATAGACTTGCATGGATGCATAGCGATGCATGTTTTGAAGAAATGTCATTATAGGAGTTACTTCATCTTTATATCTAACTTTTTGAAAGATGCAAAATAACTTCTCTTTTGTAAGAACTATGTACTTGAACCTAAATCATTTGTAATATTTAAACATGTTACTTTTGGTTAATCGGGCCGGGAGTGCCCCTTTTTTATTGTAATCTTTTGAAACACGTAATCTTAATTATTGCATGAGGAATGTTGGTTTGGGCATATTATGGATAAATTGTGAGATCTTATTTGAAAATGTGAATATTTATGTTGCTTAAAGTTGAGGGCATGACAATCGAGCTTAGAATGCTCTTTGATAGGGACAAAATTTATTATTTGAATGACACCTCTTGTATGTGTTGATACCAGATTTTATTCCACTGCTCAATATTAGGCAAAACAGGATGTCTGATAAAGTCTGAAAGAAGCCAAACGCGTAAAGTGCCATTTTGCCCTTGAAGGATCGATTCAACAAACACAGGCCAGGGTTCGGGAGCACTATTTGAAAAATAATTTTACCGAATCATGAAGACCTCACACTATCAATCAATACGATGATACAAGTCCATTGATAGTGATTAGGATAAAAACCGACAACGCTGACAGTTTTCGGTTGTTTAAAACGAGGCCTTGGGAGCACAATTTCCGAGCTGATAAATTCAAATTTCAAGGAGCAC
>JABCMJ010010556.1:0-42963 GCA_014822125.1 Arbutus unedo | reverse complement strand
AGAATATAGTCGAGTTGGTATTCCGGCTCATACGAGATCCCATGGGGATTCGTAGACATCGTAATATATTAAAAAGTGTATACATGTGTAAGTGTTGTGTAATTTGGACAATATTTAATCATTTGGGCCGTGACCCGATAAAAAAATATGTGATTCCGCTAAAAAAAATAAATTACACATAATATCTACAAATTGTATGAAACTAGGGTTGCAAGGTATGTGTTTCTACCTTAATGGTGCGATTTCGGCAAAGGTTGGTGGTTAGATGGTGGCTTGATTTTTCGGCAGTGGAGTTTCTCACTCCAATCCAACCTTGTTGTCTACCTCTCTGATTCTAATTTGATGCGTGAGAATGAAATAAAGAAGTAGGCCTTATATAGAGAAGTAAAGGATAGTTTATATTAATAGATTTAGGAATTCTAGGTGTTTTTTTTTAGGAATTCAAGGCTGACTTTGTAAACTAAAGAATATTTTTATAATACCTAAGAGATTAACTGGTCAAGTGAAATGTATCCTATTATACTAAAGGCTCCACGATGAACCTAGGCTAAAATTTTAGTTGGGAAAATTCAAGCATTAATTTAGAATTTGAAGAAACCACAAGTGAATCCATAAAGTATAATGGGTTGGGTTCAAGTTTACTGCCCAAGTTTTCTAGGTTCATCATTTTAGAAAAAAAATTAGTGAATGGTCAATTGGAAAAAAACAAAATCATAAATACTCTAGGGATTTGCATCACATCACAATACACGTACTTCAAACAATCAGAACACTAAATTATGATAAAAATAAATAAATGCATTTAATTAAAATGAACCAAAAGAATTTTAAGAACTGATTAAAAATTCTTTATTATATGTTTAAAAAGTTGGGTTGTTATAATACACATCTGTGTTTCTAGCATTATTCATAATATTTGGCTTGTTAAGGTTTGTAAACAAGTTCGACTCAAAATTAGCTCTTTCCAATAGGCTCGAGCATGAGTTTGAGTTCGCTAAAAAATTTAACAAACAAACTTGAACATGTTAAAGTTCAACTCGGCTCGATCCACTACAACCCTACTTGTACCATTTGCATCGTGTAGTAAATTTACCTATACTACCAAATTTTATTCATAATTTATGTCATTGAAGTTCGGCTCAACTATGGAGAATAATTTTGTTCACTCTCACCTATGACCTAACCCTATCCACCTTCTGATGAGGTATAGAGCGTCTTGCTTGGATGATTGAAATTATTGATTTTGTTGGAATTCATGTATTAAGAGAGACTATGCAAAAATTTATCCAACAATTCAATCTCGCTCCATTCAATTCTAATCCCAATAATTAAAAGTTTTGATCGAGTACTTATTAATATCTGGTTGAATTAAATTTATGCACAAACTCTTAAGAAAATCAATCTTGATTTTGATATTCAAAACGAACCTCACAAAATACTTTATGAGATATGAGTAAAGTTATACTCACTAAAGATGAGAATGATCAAAATTGCTCTCCTTAAGCATAATGCAACCAAGAGCAAGTTTTTACATAAAATTCTATTAAAAGTTTTATTTGGTATCATTCACTGCAATATTTTTTTTAATAGCTGAAGTATTTGACCGATTTTAGAATTATTCTCAATCTATTGCCCCCAATAATTAACGTACTTTTTACTTAAATTTTATTCTAAAATTTCGGAGAAATTGCCTTTGGCTATGCCATTTGGAGGTTTCCTCCACCACCACCAGGTACTATCGAATTTTCTAAAAGCCTGCCTATTTTCTTAAATTTAAATTCTTGTGATCTATATTCTGCCTTATAAATAGATTTGGTCACATCTACGTATTTTTTGAACTCAATTCAATTTAAGTTTGTGAAAAAAAGAGAGGGTATGAATAAAAAGTAAAAAGGAGAATCACATTTTGTGTAGTTATTAGACCTTTAAACAGAAATTAAGTTGTTTCAAAAAATGATCTTTACAAAAACGATAAGATTTTCTTTCATAATAGCAACAGATTCAACGTACAACACTACAAACACCAGAAAATACAACCACCAGAAAATACAACCACCATAGAAATCAAAACCGCAATGCATCCTTCAATTATGTTGGATACATGTACAAAATGCACTCTATCTAAGGGCACGCGTTAAAAGATGAACAAATATTCTATTCTTTAGATAGATTTTGTGCAATGGGGCCTATAGGTGAAGACAGCGGTCCGCCTTGTTGATGGATACTACCCGCTATAGGGATCCATACTGATTTGAGAGGCAGTCTAGCCCGAAGGATTACTATGCAAGGCATAGGCATTAATGGGCCTTTAGGAGCGAGGAGCAGGACAACCTTCATATCGATTTGTGTTATCTTGATGCTCCGATGCCCCACCTGCGTTGCAAGGGGTCTGGAGCCTGGGAATAGGGTGGAGTACCAAAGAGGAGTGAATATGATAAGGAGAGAGAACAATAGAGTGCTATTGCGTCATTGTCGCTATTATATAGTTTAACTAGCTAAAGAGGTTGCTACATTGACAAATTGAGTGTTGAATAATGCTGAGCGTTGGTCAATGATGAAAAATAGGAAGTTTGCATCAGACTTATCAGATGTCCGACAAGAAAGTGTAGTTTTATTTGTTATTTGTTCTGTCACACGAGAAGTTAATGTCAACGTATGTATTTGTTATTTGTCATTGCATTGTGAAGTTGGGTATTAAATAATGAAATTACATTATCAAAATGAAGATATTCTAATGCATTTTAAGTAGCAATTTGAGTTATATTTAGAGATTTGATATTTACATTCCTTTTTTGTCAATTTGCACTCTTTTTTGTTCCTATTATACAAAATCACTGAAATACTCTTCTGTTAAATAATTTTTATTCCTATACACTTTTATTTAATAGAAGAATATTTCAGTAATTTTGCATAATAGAGACAAAAAAACAAATGCAAATGGATGAGTGTGGATATCAAATTCTTACATTTATTACATTAGCTATTGAAGCATGAAGTCGACTTTAAGAATTATGCACAAATTATCCAAACAAGGCTTACTTGTTCTAAACAAATACCTTGTTTAGGAATAAGTTGCAAGAGAAAAATATTAAATATCCCCAGAGGTAAATAAACACTTTCTTGTATTTGGTTTACAGGAAATACATGCTTCGTCTGCATAAACCTTTAAATCCTTTTGCCTTCTACTGTTATGCTGACCAAATATGTGAAAATCTTGTTTTTTCTGCCATTCTGCTACTTCTTCAGCCATAGAGAGAGAGAGAGAGAGAGAGAGAGAGAATGGTTTACTACAGTAAGAAAAAACAAACAAATCATTCTCATAGAGCTCAGCATTAACCTCCATTGTTACATCTCCTTACTACAGAGGTCCTTATAAAAAGGCACATGATGCAATGTACATAGTATCAAACAAAATCACAAGAAAACACAATCACTGACTATCAGACTCAAATCCCTATTCCCAATTGTCCCAAGAGAACTCCATATCCTCAAAAGTTTCAGATATCAAGAAACTGCAAATCTTTCACTCGCAACGCCGAGACAGTCTATAAATACATGCGGCATGGAATTTTACATCTGTTTATACGTATCAAACCTTTGCTGCAGAGGCGACTTAAAAAGCACTGAACAGTGACTATGCGTTCAAAGCCATGAACAGATTCTGCTTTCGAGCATGTTCCGGTATGAGACGGTGGACAACATCAGGTGGAATCCCAGAAAGCTCTGTGAAAAGGGAGGGCGGGGGAGAATTAAGCATAATTAAGCTTCGCTTGGACTAATGCATTTGAGCATGAAAGTTACCAAATTGTTGGAAGTTTAACTACTGGAGATAGGTCGAACTATAAAGTGGTTTCAATAGAGAGAGTTGACATTGATTTGCTCAACATTCATGTCCAACTAGGATCATATTTGTGGACGGATATCAAGTAACTCTAGTTGCCAAGTTATTTCAAATCCATCAATCTAAAGAACTCAAATCCTTTCTTGAAATGTAGACCTAAATGTAAAATGCCTTTCTTCAATAAGTGATGCCAAATCCATAAACCCAAACACAACCTTAAAGGCATGAGAGAAGCCGGCGCAGGATATTACATGCATTGTTGTGCTCAGGATATTACATGCATTGTTGGACGGATGCAGGATATTACATGCATTGTTGTGCTCAGGAACACCCATAACAATACACACGCTTACACCCAACGCATAGAACAATTTTTATATGGTTCGGCTAATTGCCTACTCCATGGACACCAAATTTTATTATTGGAGGAGAACTTTACAAAGGGTTTCATTCACCGGAGCCCAAAACAGACAAACCACCCAATATCTCTTTCTCTCACATCTTTTCTGCTACAATTTTACAAGTCTACAATATTAGATTCATATAGGCGGTGAGCTACTATTGCACTCCCATTCTTGCTGCAACTACAGAGCCAAAGCCAAACAAGAGGGCTTTGGATGAGCACAACTTGAATTGGAACTAATCTCCACAGATGTTCAATCCAATCTTCTACAAATCCTTAGATGAATAAAGAAGGCTGAAATTAGAGCCACCTATCAGCACATGCACCTTTGCGACTCACCTCTCCAAGAAATCACGATACCAGTCGAAACAATCCAAAAACGAAATACAGACACGGCTCTTTACAAGCTTGAATCAATGAGAGTAAAGAGAGTCGAAACAGAGGAAGCAAACAGACAAACTCTCTTTAAAAAGGCAAAACATAACAGAACTGTAGATTTTGTGCTCTTGCGATTACTAGAACGATCCAAACAGAAAAGCCAAATTTCCGAAGTCTCAAGCAAACTTTAGAACTAAATTCTAAACAGGTCGCGACTACTCCAAATACCAGATTTCGATAACAAATCTAGATAACACCACGTATGGTATCGAAACAAATGACACTTGAGACAGAGCACCGTCTCTAAGGCTGCCATCAGTTGCTGTAAGCGGCAAGCAAGTGCTTAAGCCACTTTCAGATGGACTAGGCCTGACTTACGTTCAACGTCAATCCCAGTGAGCGTAGTCAACAGATATGCAACCCCAAGTATCAGTTCAAATAACTGACAACCAGGTTAGTCGTCCAATGATCTATCTCCACCAACCTCAATGCCTTATGCAACTGACCATATCCAAGTTTAGAGAAATAGACTCAAGTACAGCAGAACACATATCGGCTAACAAATCACAATTGATATGTACCACCAAAAAAAGCAAGTCTCACATTGCTGATTTACTTGACTCTACACTGCCTCCCCCAAGCATCATCCCAAAGCTACTTTCCAAAACAAATCAACTGCACATGCTCCCAATCGATAGTATCCTGATACCCCAAAGGAAAGCTACAACATTAGCTTAACCTCCAAATTGATGAGAATTTGCAATAGATTTGGTCTAACCAAACACCAAACGATTTCACCATACACAAAACAGATAGACTTTCCCTATCTCCAAAGTCTCGGAGGTGTGATCAATACCCAAGGGTGGCTTCAAGCTCCACCACGGCCAATGATAGGTAAATCCCAAATCCAACCATCAGCTAGCAACTGATGATAAATTCAAAATCCAAAGCTAGAACCCCAAAGGGTTAGCCTAGTGATTAAAGCTTGGGACCTAGAGGTATTCTCCCTCCTAGATCTCAGGAGAGATTTCTCTCAGGTGCTATCAACTTTAATGGGGTCAGTCCACACAGGGTAAAAGCTCTGGCTTTAAATGGGACCCCCATAAGTGAACGGTGGAATTGTTCCCCCAAGGACCAGTTGGCACTAGGTTAGGCATAATTTCAAAGCCGGCAAGATACCTCAGCTATAAAAAAAAATCCAAAGCTAAAATTCTCATCTTCAAGTTTTCAACAAGCACAAACAATCATAAACAAAACTGTGATTATGAATCACCAATTCATGGCTCACACAACCATGCTAAACCAAATCCATTCCTGCGAAGGAAAAAGTCTCTATCGAGAGACACCAAACGATCTCCAAAGATCACAAGAACCTTCAAGGTCCACAGAGGTCAAAGAAACTACCACGACCCTTACGAGGAGCACCAAAGAAGCTGATCAAGATCTCCAAGTAAGACCTACAAC
The DNA here is from genome assembly GCA_014822125.1 of Arbutus unedo. Lineage (NCBI taxonomy): Eukaryota > Viridiplantae > Streptophyta > Magnoliopsida > Ericales > Ericaceae > Arbutus > Arbutus unedo. The sequence continues at coordinate 36,877 of JABCMJ010010556.1, read as the reverse complement.
TTCATCCAGAGTTACGAAAAATGCCTAGGTCAAAACCGGGCTCCACCTTAATCAAAATCCGCCAAATCCCTAGGCTCTGTCATCCCTATATCAAGAGACTCTGTCCTTGGGAACTCTTGAAGCTTCACAACCATCGACCATCAATACCCGATACCATACAAACAAATTCCTAGGCTCTATCATCCCTGCTTCCAGAGACCCTAATGTTAAGAGTTATTCCAGCTTCAGCTCATGTAATATCTTGTGCCCGCCCAACGTTCCCAGAACAACCGTGTCGATTCTTCACTAAGGCACCAAGGCAACTTAGGAGCATAAACAACAAACGTGGTTGCATCCAGAACGGTCCAAATTATGACAATTTTGTAGTTTGGTCCATGACACTATTTGAGACCGTTCCGAACGCAACCATGACCTCCTTTTTTGTTGTTTCTGCTCCGAAGTTGATTTGGTGTCTTCGTGAAGCATCAACATGGTTGTTTCTGAAGCATTGGATGGGCATGGGATATTGTTTGAGGTGGAGCTGCAATAGTTCGAATGGCAGAGTCCTAAAATAGGGCTGACAGAGCCTACTAAGTTGTTTGTGTGGCATTGGGCATTGATTTTGATGGTGGCTGAGCTTGAAGAATTCCAAAAGGTAGAGTCCCCTGATACAAGGATGACATAGCCAAGGTGGAGATCGTTGAATTTTTACGCATGGAATTTATGTTTGTGGCTCCAATTCAAGAAGATTTGGGCAAAATGATTTCAGCACTTTTTTGTTTACTTTGGGAGCAGCAGAATTGATATGTATCTCCAAATATTAGCTCAAGCCCAAAACATGGACTTCTCTATCATCCGCTTTGAATGAGCATGACCAGAACCTGCCTACATAAACTTGTGATTGTAAAGCTTATATGTGTGCCACGATGTAGATGTCGCTGAGTGATTTGTGAGGTGGGGTGGGTATACAATGGGGTTGGGAGGAGAGGTTTAAAATATAGATCCTCTGCTCCATGGAGTAAGCAATTTGCCGAATCACGTAAAAATTGCTGTCTTTGTGTTTTGGTGTGTGTGAGTTTGTTTTGCATGTCCTGGGCACAACATGCATTACAATAGAGATTGGCATGAAAAGTAGCCCAATCAAGATTACTACGAAAAAGAAAAGAAACAAAGACGAATAGGGAGGAATGTACCTTGGGGTTTGAAGTTAAAGAGCGGAGGAAGTGGGCGGCCATTAGGAAGGCGAGTGTTGGGGTCTCTCAGTTCATCAAAGAAAGGATGAATACAAGCTTCCAACTGCATTACAATCACGTTAATTGCATTGTTGAATACTATTTCACCACCATTAATTGCTCAAGTCATAGATGAAGATAGAACTTACAGCCGTGCATCGTAAATTGGGGGAGTACTGGAAAAACCTACACACCAGGTCAACAGCTTCCGGAGGCAAACGCTTCTGAAAGACCTAGTATACAAAACTCAAGTTGGTAAATATAGCGCCAAACATCATCTTTGAAGCCAAAATAACCTAGAAATACAAGTCTGAAACGAAGCCATGCATGTACATACAAGAACAATCAAAGCCAGTGACAGAGCTACAATTTCCATATTAGGCGACTTAATACAGGTGAGAAATAATGTTTAATATCAGAGGGCTTCAAAAAGTTAATAACAAACCCCTTTACTAAAACAACAGCAGAAATTCTATATATCCAAATTCTAGTGGAGGTGGTGGTTGGAGTTATGGAGCTGGCAATATGGGAATCCAGCACTCAAGGCATTTACAATAGAAATCAATTGCAGCTTCCAACAAAACAAAAAAAAAAAAGGAAGGAAAAAACACACAACAAAATAACCTCACAAATTAAATCAGCAAGTGGAGCATGCAGTCATCCAGAATTGTTCCAACTCAACAAACTAGAACCTATATACAATTCTAAGCAATGCCATCAGAAATTATCATCAATCTAAATAAAGTGTTCCAACTTTCACATATACTCTTTTATACACAATAACACGAGTAATGCAAAATAATGGTAAGAGTACCTTGTGCCATGGATGAGGCTTTATCTGAGGGAACTTAAATTCTGTATAGTTTGGATTCATGCATTTTATCTCCTCCCTGGTGGGTGTTCCCAAAACCTGTAATGTAAAGAGAGAGCAACAATATCTTGAAATTCCTTAGGAGCTACTTCCGATAAATCTTTTGGGTGATGTGAACTCTTTTGGGGTTTATTGCAAGATTAAGGACTCTATTTTCTTGTTTTCTGCATTTATGATGCTAAAAATACAATTCATTTTTTCTTTCACTTTTCTGTTTGCAACATATAAAACCAAGGTAAAAATCTTAGCTGAGGTGTACAAGCTTTGAAATCAATGCACAGACATCACCCGAAGTTTCTGTTTTGAAACAGGCCTCAATGAAAAGAAGACGGCAAAGTTTCAGGAATCAATCCCAACACAAGGTGATCAAAGCAAAGCAGACGCCTATAAAGGTTACAATTTTATGTACGCTTTCAAGTTTCTGAAAATTACACCAGCAAATCATGTGTGCTTCTAATAATGATCAAGATTCCAAGCCAATGCATCAATTATAACTAATCTTCTGGGCCAGAAAATTCACAACATCAGAGCTGATATGATACCTTGATAATCTCAACCAGTTGATCCACTCCACTCTCTCCGGGAAACAAAGGCTGTAAAACAAGTTGGTAAAAGCAGAAGATTAATAACTTCAAATGATAGATGGAAAACTAAAAATATCGCGAAACATTTACACAGAAACACACCCCTATCAGCAGCTAAACTACCTGTCCAAGAAGTAATTCAGCCATAACACAACCTGTAGACCATATATCTATAGCAGTTGTATACTCAGTGGCACCAAATATGAGTTCTGGAGCACGGTAGTATCTTGAACATATGTAGGAAACATTAGGTTCTCCTTTTACCTGATGCAAGATAAAACAACCAAGTTCAAGAGAAGAGAACAATTTATGAACATGATACGGCAAAACAAAACTTACCAAAACTTTTGCACTTCCAAAATCGCAAAGTTTCAGCTGATGCGTGTGTGGATTCACCTGGATGCAATTTTTTAGGGGTTCAGTCTCTTAAAGGAACAAATATCCATTCCCCCATCCTCAAAAGAAAAGTTATCTTACAAGCAAATTCTGGGGCTTGATATCACGGTGACAAAGACCAATACAATTGTGGATATAAGCAAGAGCTCTGCATATCTGCACCCAAAATATATAAAGGATCCACACTACATTAGAAAACAAAGAACCGACAACCACAGATAAGTAAATCGTCTTCTACCAGTCATTTGACATTTCAATTCGATATAATAGGAAGTGGAAAAGTAAGCTAAACTTTTCGCAGAATCCTTGACATTAGGATCCCAAGTTTGATAAAACAAAAAAGAGAAAAAGACCAAGGTCTGCACATGCAAGCATTATTGGATGCAGAAAGGAAGATTTAAGAGATATCTAAACTTCTCCCTTGGACTATAATAGAGTGGGATAGCTTTTACTGGAAAGCCACATACTATGAAACATAACATCTCACATTAGCATGCTGAGATAATATATACAATCTGTAATTTCAAAGGAAAAAAATCTGCAAATATAGAATTATGTAATATTCACAGTTACTACACAGGAATAGGAATAAACTCGAGACTGTTGAGAAAAGACATCATCAGCCATTCAGCCTAGAGCACAGATACCAAATCCGAAAAGGTCTAGCTGATTAAACTCGAAAATGGTTTATGCACATGGTCGTCCTAAAAACTTATAATAGATAATTACGGATTCTAATACCGATCAAATTGGACAAGTGTCACCAAACTGCAAAACATAGTTGCCATCGAATTGGGCAAGTGTCACCAAACTGCAAAACATAGTTGCCAAATGATTACAGAAGGCTTTGAGAGCACTCAAGTCAATTACTGGAGTGGCCCGACCTCCAGGTGCGACATCAAAGGTTAGCATGCTGACCACCAGCAGGAGAAAATGGTGATTTTGTCCCTATGACGCGCAGAGATTAACGAGAAAGATCATACACAGTCCCACATTGCCTTACAAGAAAGTAATGTTCAGGCTATGAGGGCATCCTCACCTCAGTAGTTTTACCGAATTACCCAAGGATGGTACAGTTGATGTCTTGTCATGCACAAGGCAGGTACCCCAATCTGTTATCATGTGTTGAGTGCCTCTGAAGTTTGGGGTTTTGGGTATAGAAAAAAGGAACTCAAATTATATCCCCTTAGCTACCATTTTGGGAGAGCTCCTGAACTCATAGTCAGTGTAGATTTTGCTCACTACAGCATGGCATCGTGTGGAATAGGCCTCAAGGAGGTTGCAATAACTGTGTTCGAGTCAAAGTTATCAATCTCGTACTGGCAAGTGTATTGTTTTTGTTACTGGTACGGTACGTACCGGTACCAGTGCGTTCCGGCGTACCATTTTGGATTTAACGCTAAAAAGTTATATACATTTCTCAAATAATATTTTTTAACAAAAATCACATTGAACATATAAAATCAAGCCTCACAACTAAAAAACAAATCGCCAAACATAAAAGGAGATTATTTTAATCTCAATTTATGTGTAATGAGCCAAAAAACACAACAATTGAAAATTTAGAAATAAATAAAATCGTACAACCTGGTACGGTGGCAGGAAAGGCACAAAGTTAGCCCGTTACCGCTATGAATCCGATACAGTACGTACCACCAAGTACCGGCCAGTACGGTACAATATCGATAACTTTGGTTTAAGTGGACCCGATGCTAGAATGCAAGGGGTAAAGGACAAACATCGTAACAACCACATTGGCATGTTTTAGACTTTAGCATCGCAAATTTGCACAGTTTATAGGTTTCAGGAAAATAAGAACACAAATGACATCCAATTGTCTAGCTCTTGGGTGAGTTCCCACGATGGTTACTTACTGGATGCAAACTCATCCTTAAATGCCACAAATAAAAGTGCGGCAGCACATTGGCAATTGGTCATCAAATAAAGAATAAACCAAAATTGATGATTAGGAAAACAAGCATTTCCCAAACACTTGACAAGAAATCTAACTGACTCATCTAACCGGTTAACGGGTTGAATAAACTCAAGATTCAGCAAACCAATGAAGGAAAAACGGCATATAAAGTAATGGAACCTTCTCTTTGTCCTTTATCAATGTGTCTAATTACATTGCATCCACGAGAGAGTATCTATATCACAATAGATAAAAAGAAAATGGTTTGTAGACAAAGTAACTTAATGTCTCGAAAACACCACTCAATTGCTAGCTTAGGGAAAAAATATCAAAGGCCCGCATTCATTATGTGCAAAGAGAACACATCTAAAGATATGCAAAAGCAGACAGGCACGGGAAATCCCACAAGCATGGAGTTATTTACGTGTACGGAATTTCATTTACAAGTACAAATATCAGGCAGAAAATAATCACATGCCTGGTAGGTATAGAGTTTGACATATAACAAGGGCATTCGCTGGTTGACCCTGCTGTACTGTCTTGCAATACGGTTAACAGTTTCAGGGACAAATTCCAGTACAAGATTGAGGTAGAGCTCTTCCTTGTCGGTTGTTGAAAAGAAGCAATGCTTAAGAGCAACAACATTAGGATGATCCAACATTTGCATAATCTGTAACTCCCTGTTCTTGTAGCGCTTGTCTTGGAGAACCTTCTTGATGGCAACAATCTCCCCAGTTTCTCTGCACTTTGCCTGCACAAGCCAACAAATATTATCTCAACAATGTAAGAGAAAACAGAAGATAAAAATTCATAAGTTAAAACACTGTCAAAGATTAGCTTACTTGGACGACAACACCAAATGAACCAGTTCCAACCACATGCTCTGCTATGTAACTAACGGCCTATAAACAAGCAAAACATGTCTCCATAGTTAAAATTATTCACCATAAAAAACAAAGACTGACTGCAGCACGAATTTATAGTCATCACAAATATGACTTTTACCAACCTGTTTCGACTGACCATTACGACCACCAATAGTCGTTCTTATTACGTGTCCTGCTTCAGCACCGACACCATCAATTACATCGGGTTCACTATCCTGAAATAGAATAACAAGGTTCACTATCAACTGTCAAGTACATCAGATTGTACACTTTCCCCATCTCACTAAAACCTTTCACAAAAATAAACAATCAGATAAAAACTGCCCCCATTGGTTCAGGAGATGTCTGGACAAGCCAAAGTTATCCATAGGGTTTTGTTAAATAAAAAGATGACAACTAACGGAAGTATTAGCAACCAAGCATGAAAGAGTAGATTACTCAATATGCACATAGAATGTAGAAGCTTACTCTGTCATCATCATGCTCCACCTTGTCCCTCAATTTCATTTCAAGCATCTCTCTGCCCAGCCAGTCAATTGAACTAGATGACCCCTTGAAGCCATTAACAGTCCTGGAACTGCCAATTCCTCCATGTCCTAAGCTGGCAGACGCCATATTAAAACAGTATCTCCCGATGCTAGTATCCCCTATCCACCATAAAGTTCACTGGTCATTCCATCCTATCCAAGCACCTGTCTTCCTAATACAGCAGCAAAATCCTCAAGTCAGCATAAAAATCTGACAAAGTAACAGACAATAAACAGTTTTCTGTTTGTCCCTCCAGTTTAGGATTGTGCCATGATGATTAAAGGTGAAAGTGCAACCCCCCACCACCCTTTCTTGTCACCATGATTATCCAATTTTGGTTACATTTTGCATTTTAATCTACGTTGTAGTAGCAACAAGAATATCGTTATTATATCTTACGGCCAACACCAGTAACTTCCTTATTCTTACCATGCCAACTAAGCCATACCATGACACAAATGCACGTGTAATACAGTTAGCTGAATCTTTAGTGAAACATCATGATCATGCCCTTCTTTATTTACCCAATCAAACCATGTTGTGCCCTAAAGTAACTCGATAATAGCAACCAATTGCGGCAAAACAAGGAACACATAGACAAGAAGCATGCTGAAAAATAGAAATGAAGGGGGGGGGGTAGCAAAAATATAGATATCCAGGTGACCGTGATTGGGTAGATTTCATCTATTTACTTTGAATATGTAATGCCTATAATCAGGACAACTATAGAATCCAAGTAGATACAGCTTGCACAATTACATTAGTCCTCATGAAGGCCCCTTTCTTCAGATTATTTTCCACAAATGCGGTCTATACTAAACAAATTCCTTCATCTGAACACACTTAGATTGCTTGCACGTGTTATTTCTTGTTTGCTCTACTTTCCCTACCTAATGGACTTTCTCTAAGCTATTCTCTTCCTTGCAATCCAATAAAAATCATCCCCTCTCATATTTTCCTTCCTCATGCGCACATGCAAAGCAATGAGGAACAGCCATGAACACATATACATTAAACAAGTTTATAGGTGCACGGAGGATTAAAAACCTATAGCAAGAAATCAAAATCCGTATTCATATACATACATTCTTTTTCTGAAGGCAGCTAACTGCATATTATGGAGCTACAATGCTACATCAACTACAGCAATTGCAAACATTGAGACCACAATACAATTGAATGGACATGATTCATGAAAGTTGCTAAGCACACAGACAAAATTTTTCCTTCTATAACCTACTGCCTGCTCATTGTACCATCACCAGATGATACTTCATCTGATCACCATTCCACTCCCAAACAATCCTATCAATTCTGTTACAAGACCACTCATACCCGGTAACATGAGAGTTTATTTATCATTTATTTTCAGCTGTTCAGGAATCGCAATTTCCCTCAGGATACGACGTTTCAATCGGTCACCCAGGAGAAACCAGCTTCGCAGAGTGCTCCTTGCTGATTTGTATGAATAATTTCACAAAAAAAGATAATTCACTCGTTTATTGATGCTTTTTGTTTACTGGTACTCCTGATATGTAGTCAGATGCACTGAAACTTATCTGCCACTTTTAGTGTTTCTACTCCGTGCTGACACAAAGAGACATAACAAAATGCACTCTGATTTTCAAGCTCCTGAAAGAACTTGATTTAGAAATCAAATAAGACTAGTCTATTGAAAGGTGGATTCCATATAAAGTAGTGTTCGTGAAATCCAAGTCAATCTTTAAAATTTCTTTTTACATTTTAACTCAAAATTGAAAATAAATTCAATACGAAGAGAGAGTACACAGAACCAAGATATCCTCAGGAGTAATATTTGTAGCATCTAAGATGCTAAACTCCTCATATGGATTTCTTGCCGATGTCAGCTTCCCTAATAATCTAATCTAGTGTCCTCTTGTGTAATTCATAGAGAAGCTTTTACCCGTATACTCGATGATGCTAAACTACTTGCAGATAACATTTTGTTTCACAGTCCTAGTAATATGTACAGAAGTCGAGATTACAGCATTTTGATGTTTTAGAATAAAATGAAGTACTTATCTACCTGCCAACTGAATGCATCACTTAACTGACCAGATAATAGACCAACAAAAGAAACTGGTATATAACCTTGAAAAGCATACGAACAAGATAACCATTATCATCTTCCGCGGACAATGTGACAATACTTTTCTGTTCCAAGTAAATATAAACGTGCAACCAAGAATCAACTAAACTAACCCCTAACATTATTAAAAAAATCCAACCGTCTGCACAGGCAGTGCATATAGATAAGCCAATACAGTTTCACAGGGGATTCAAATTAAAGCCCCTCAGATAAGCCCTTTAAATACTTTTATGAACCCATCTGCTAGTCATATTTGATTAAGATAAGAAAACCGTGAAGTGGCAATACTCAGAATCAGAGCATGCTTGCATCTACCACGGAAATTCAGGTAACACAGCCCAATTCGATAGCAGAATAATGGAAATGGACAATACTTCTAAATCATGTCTCAATTTGTTGATATAGGATAAACAAACAAGTATCCTACATTTACCTAGCTTAGATTAGCTAATTCAAAAGACTTGAAGTCGGGTTTAATTAGCTTCGACACCAGACAAACAAGATACTTCAAGAGAATTCCAAGAATCCTCCATTCCACCCTCGCAATTCTCAGTGACAAAGCATGTGACAGTTATATTGCCCCGGACATTAGTCTTCTAAGTAAATATCCTAATGTAACAAGAAAACTCTAAATTATTTACCAAAAAAAGAAGACCCCGAATAAGAATAAGATTTATGCCAAAGCTTATCCCTAAAATAAAATTCTCCTCCAGATCAGATCTAGGGCTAAATAACTCCAATTTTATGCTCAAATTGTTACGAATTGAACGTAAAAAGAAAAAAAAAAAACTTTAACCTACATCGATCACCCATTTGCTGAAAAGTAGAAAGCGATCCTTCATTCTTTCAACATCTCAAGCATACCTTAACACAAAATACATACACGTACACAAATACAACTACAAAGTTTCTGTTCCTCACCTGCACCACTTTCAAAAGGAATTCGAACAAGGGCGCGTGCATTTTTGCCAGTCTTCAACTATGAAAGCCTCAATTTCACATAAAAGTTTCTGGGATTGATGGATTGGTGTATATGAATCGATGAATATGGAGATGAGTTGATTGAAGAGATGGATCACGCTCAGGCGGACTGCTGATCAGTTGAATCTCTCTCTCTCCTGAGCGGATTATTTGCTCTTTTTTCAACACTTCACTGACAGTCTTCACTTCTCTGACAGCATTCTTTCACCTCTCAAATTCTCATACATATCTATGGGATATATTCGGGTGTCCATGTGACCCACCAGAGATTGGTGAATCACACCAATCAAGTGGTTCTGGTTCGCTGGGATCCCACTATTTCATTTGGGAGTTTGAACTTCGAGAAGTGTTACGGTGTCACCAAATTTTTTTTAAAAATATCTCTGATTTATAATCAAAAATTAAGATTTATTTAAAATTTGAAAGCAAATCTACACCATTCATATCAAATTTTGAGACATTTTTAAAATATTTTTCCGAGTCCATAGATTTTCTCTTCAACTTTAGACGTAAAGTAGTAATTTTGAACAACTTGTAGAAAAATTAAAGGCATGAAAAAAAACAAATGGCATGAGTTTTAAAACAATTTTTCTCACTAACAGAATTAAGAAAGAGTAATGCTAGGAATACATGTGTATTTGGAATTACTGGATATTCATAAAATTTTCAATAATTAATAAATTTTATGTACATTTAATAATTTCTAATATATTCATGCTTAAAATATTTGGAACATTCGTGTTCTTAAACTTTCTCTTGCAATTATTATTACTACTATTTTCTTTTGAACTTTTTTTAAAAATGCTTAGAACAAATTTTTCATCTTAAATGCATGAATAAAGTAAATAGCTGAAATAAAAGTAATTTCTTATATCCGTATTTGTAAAATATATATATCCGAGCGATTTTCAATGCTTTTGCAAATACTTTATTTATATATATATATATATATATATATATTGTGCACAATACACAATTGGACACATGATGAGAGAGTGGGACATGAGTCCTCAAAAAGCAATTGGACACATGGTACGCGTAGAGCATTTTCAGCACCACGCTCAATGGTCCCCACCAATTTATTTTAGTATCCTTTTGGCAAATCTTGGACCTTTTTGGAAGATAATATATTTATAACTTTGGGTAAATTTCACTTACCTCCCTGAGGTTTCTCATAACTGCAAAAACCTCCCCTGTAATTTTCAGAAACTGCACTGACCTTACGATTTTACCCTTTTAGTGTTTGCACTTTCATTATCATGTTGTGCACTGACCTTCCCATCTAATTTAATCAACCTCACCACTGTCTAAAATTGAAGAATTTTGTCATGACTTGTGTATAATGTTCGGAACTTGCGGAGTAGTGATTATCTTTCCAAGCTTATTAGGAACAAAATTGTTTCTTTACAGGTATAACAATTAACTTTAGATGAGCCAAAATACATTGAGACAGCTTAAGTAGAAGTGTCGGTGACCTGTATTTTGATCAGGCTTTTGATCAATCTTATTTCACTTATGTTATTTTGTCGATGCTAGATTATTTCTGGAAAAAAAAAAAATTAGTTCCATCTTTTAATCTAAAAAACAAATTGTTTCAAACTTTTTTGTACACATGTAATTTGAAATGTACGTATCGTATACTAAATCATAACACTAAATATACAAGTTCAATTTGAAAATTTGGCCTAAACTTTTCGTTTGAATTATTTTTTGTCCTTACTTGTTTTTTTTTTATAATTTTTTATTTCGCGTCAACTTTTTTATAAGGTTCGTGTCGACAAGAGAATTCGTAAAAGTTAAAAATTACGAATCAAATTTTAAAAAAAGTTAAAAAAATATAACAATAATCTAAAAACAAAATCATTTTTTACTTATTTTTTGTCTTTAGTTAATTTTTTTAGTTCTTAGAAATAATTTTATACTTTTTAAATTTATTTTGACAAGACTAATAAATAGTCGTTTAAATCAGACTTCTATTTCGATACAACGAGAAGAAATTTGCTATGATCAATGCAATGAGATTTGTGAAACTAATTATGCTTTTATGCCTACTCATAGAAATTGTTCCCAAGAAGAATTATGATTCTCGAGTATCTAATCAATTAATTCCACTCCCGATGTAGAAATCTAGTAGTCATCACTTCGGCTCAAGAACTACAAAAATTAAAGACGAAACTAACAAATGCAAGAAAAAAAACAATAAAAAAACAAAACTTCTTATTTTTTATTCATTTTTCAGGGAGTTTGGTTATTTGGTTTGGAAACTGATTCAGAATTCAACACTCATTTTTTGGAAAAGTGTACGTAGGTAAAGCGCCATTTCTTTACTTCCAAGTCAGTTTTTGTCGGGCAATCAAATCCAAATACGATCAATTCCGAATCATTATTCTAAAAAATTCATTGTTTAATTTTGCATATACTTTTTAAAGATTATTGAATCATCTTTACAAAAAAGAACCTGACAAATATAAAATTATCTTTAACAGCTAATTTTTTTATTAAAGGCAAAAACATAAGTCAAAAATAAATCATGTTTTTAAATTACTTTTGTCTTTTTTAAACTTTTTTGAAATCTGATTCATAATTTTTAATTTTTCTAAATTAATAATTTATATAAAAAAATTAAATAAGAATAAAAAATTACAAAAAGTTCAAATAAGATTAAATTACATGGTCTCCCAAGTTTCTAAAAAAAATAATGCCCCTTAAAGTTTCTAAAATTACCAAGACCTGCCTAACTATTATGCAATTATTTTCTGTATCGTTAAAATCAATCAAATATTATTAAGTTACTAAAACTTCAAGTTTGAATTTGTTAATGGCCCATCCACATTGCGAACCCAAAGATGAGTCCAACATTGATGCTCTGTGTCCGGGACAGGTTGGAAGAAAACTGCGAGAAATCATACCCCGTGAACACAGCTTCCACAACACATTCAGTCGCCCCGCTCCCTCATCATCACCGCCACTCCCCAACATCAAGGCAACAAAACAAATCCAATTTCAGCCTCACAATGGCAGAGGAACAGTTCGAAAAACAAAAATTAAGCACGCACAGATCTCCAGCTGAAAATGCTCAGCAGGACGGTGTCAAATTCGGAACAGCTTATTTAACACACTGTATATTCCATTTCAGCCTCATCCACCACCACACAAACCATAAGCAATATCTTCAGTTTGTACTGACTCAATACTACAATTCTCACTTATTTCAAACCCACTCCACTCTATATTTGTCATCTACTAAAAACATACTGCGGAGCCAAAAGTGCAGCATTGTACTTTGGGTACTTCCACTCAGACCCAAAATGCCGATTACAGAGATAGCCCACTCATATAGTAGTACAATCTATTCCAGACATATTTACAGTTCCAAAACATAAAGAAGCTATCCACTTACAAACCTAAAAATATCTCGACAACCAGCTGAGTCAAATGGCGATAGGAGGATACCATAACTCCCCTTCCTTTGAGCAGAACCCCGACAAAGGGACGCCCTTACGAAAATCGTGGTGTTATATACGCCCGTAGCATGAAATATCTTCTCATCTATTCCTCTTGGCTCGTTTTCTGGCCATCTTCGATTAAGTAGGATCAATATCTTTTCATCCCACTGAACAGTTGCATGAATTATCTGCATCATTCGGGTACCTGAAGTTCCTCTGAGATCTTCCCAGAGATACCCATTTAGCTCAAACTTTTCTAACACCTGATTATCCATCAGGCAAAAAAGAGCCTCCAGCCACTAGCAATTGTACTCCCAAGTTGGTAAAAGGCCAAGAATTTCACTGGAAATCACTGAACAAGAAAGGTATAAAGATTAATTAACCACCGCCCATTGAAGCATCTTTCAACAATTTTACATATTGGGAACATCAACTGTAAGTTTCATCTTAAATAAAAACAATTTTGATCGGCAAGCATACAAACACACACAAACATACAATATCTGAAGTGACTTGCTGAAGCAAATCCCGTAGCTACTTGAAATTTTAAAAAAAGGGCTTTTATAGCTTAATAAATATTACCTACGTGTATAATCATGATAAAACAATTCCAGAACTTTCAACATAGTACATAATGCAAGCATTAGAGGCTCGTATGAAAAAGAAAATACAGAACTCCCTACCAGGAAAAACAGAAAAAAATACCATCAGACTTGTAAAATTTCACTCATGAGGCAGCTAAAACCAGGGTAAGAGTATCTTGCCACCAAATTTTAACAAGGACATAAAGTTCAACAATAAGCTTGACATAAAGGGGATCAACACCACAACAAAGTTGCGTTTTACCAAGCAAATAAATACCTGACAAAGCCATCGGTCGAAAGTCCCCTCCCCAGTCCCCACTTCCAACAAATAAAAAGTTTCATCCTGACACTGGTCACCACAAAGACCAGCATCAGCTGGGAAGGTTCGGAATAGGTTGTGATGTTCAGTTATCTCTGCTTCATGTGAATATGGTTGATGAAGACTTGGAGTGTGGCTCATATGTAATATGGCAACTTTCAAGAGACAAACCAGCAGAATCTTCAAGTCTTCATTTTGTGTAGAAGGTAGAGTTTTGTGATTCCTTTTTTTGGTGGGCTTTAATGGAGACCTACAATTTTGAGGCATTTATAGGTTTGTTCAGTTTATACATTTTCCTTTCATCACCTCTGATGTAAAAAGGGTGAGGCCCTGGCATCCTTTTATTATAATTTTACCATACTGTCATTGAACACACTGCTAACAGTACAGAGTAATTGGCCAACAATATTGATTCATAGACTAGTCTACGGATGCCTATTGCATCAATTAATGTATCCAACTACGCACTAAGCAACTAACCAACTGAACTTTCAAGTATTTCATCGTTCAGTATAAAATTATATTATAAATGACTGATTCACCTATATGTAACAAGGAAGAAGCCATTAAGAAAAAAATAACTGAATAAGCTTTACCAGACAAAAAACCCACTAAGAACCAGCACTTGACTTCTGAACCCAAACTTGTTTCTGCATTCGGAAAGTAAATCAACATAGTGAATTAGAAAATGACCCAACAGAAAAAATTGATATTTCATCAACACTTTAAATTGCAAGCACCTCATGGGAACCATGACTGGAGGAACCTCCTCTCTTCAAGGGCTTCCCCTCGCCTACGTTATAAGAGCCATCTGCATCCTTCAAATTATGTGCTATCCCCTGTCTCCCACTGTGCTTATGAGAACCTGCATAAATTGAGACACGCAAATCAAAAGACGAGAAGGGACAAGGAGGGGAAGTTTTTGAAAAACATATGTATCAATGTGTACATATATATACACACATACACATATACATATATATATGTACGTATGTTATTTGTATGAATTTATTGGACTTCTATAAGGCTAAGCCATGTCATCCAGCACCTAGAATGGGCTACTAAGAAACAAAATGCCAGTAAGATGAGCGTAGATGAAATTAGAATGTTGGAATGGATACGTGGCAAGACTTTAAGAGAATTATTATAAACGGCAACTTCTGCAAAATGGTAATAGTAGTACCATAGAAGATAAGATGAAGTAATACGATAACGTTGATAAGGTGATTTGAACATGTCTATCAGAGATACGTCGATGCGATAGTTGGGAGTGATACGGTTACAGTGGATGGTAGAACTAAAGGGATGTAGTTTTTTAAAATATGACGGAACACGATGTCCTCCCGGATAGAGCTCATTGAAGAAACGGATTCATGTAGCCGTTCCCAATTGATTGGGACTTAAGGCTCAACTTGGGACTTTAGCTAAGTAACAGACCCACCTTCTACAGAATCTGGCTGTGACTGAGTAGATTGGGAAGCACAAGACGACAAAGACTCATCACTAGCATGTGATCCATCTGAACGCCGAAGAGGAGTCCAAACACCACGATCAGGCCTATCCTTGTTCCTCGTACGTTTCTCCTGCTTCTCACTGGACAAACCATGCAAATCATTCCCAGTGAACTTATCTTCCATTGTCCCATTTGAATCCTTCACAAACAACTGTACATTACGTGGTCGAGGAGGTCTCTTGTCCTTTTCGAGATTTGAGGTGTGGATTTGCAGCTCAGATTGGGCCACAGATGATGATTGGGTTTGCCGTGCATCCTTGTTTAGAAGTATGCTTTTGATCATCCTTCCACTACCTTCACGCGTCTGGTTCTGCTTAAAAGTACTTGAGCCAAGTGAATTTTTAACAGATGTTGAGCTCTGCTGTGATGGCATTGCACCGGACACCTGTGGAAGGGATGCAAACCTCAGCCACAATTGTTCAGTGCAGTAGCATTGTAATGAATAACCCACAAAAATGATATTTTTGGCGAGTACGAGAGAAATCATAGTTCCTAAAGAAACTTGATGATGGATGTGTATCGTCTACAAAAAGTGTATGAAGAGACAAGACCGTAAATTCAGAATAGCATTTAACAGCATGACAAAGCTAGTAAATATTATTCTCAAGCAAAGGTTGCATAAAGAAGATTCTCAGGTTCCGACCCTTGTCCAAATCAGAAGCGGCAATGGTGTGGACTTGAGCCTAAATCCTGTCCCCTCACACCCCATGTAGGATGGGTTAGGAGAAATCATAAAACCCAAGTCATGTCCAGGCAGAGATAGGGTTCAATAAAACCAATCCTGAAACTGCACATCATCTTCCCACTTTTAAAACCCAAGTCAGTCCAGGCAGAGATAGGGTTCAACAAAATTAACCCGTATTTGTCCTCTTCCCCCATAGCACCTCATATATTTGTAGATAAAGGCGATGCTACTGAAAACACTACAAAAAGGCATAGCTCATAATTCATGAACGGCTAGTGGGTAAGCTTGTTCCTGACCAATGGCCACGGATTCATCCCTGCCAACCACTGCTGCGTGCTGTTTTCAATATTGATAAGTAAGATAAAACTACTATCCTAGCATGCATGATTTTTGGATCCAAACCTTCTTCAATTTGTGATTCCATTTTGTGGCCACTACAGTTTAGTTCACCTAGATTCTACTGCATCAAGAATTTATAGCGCAAGAGGTCCACATGTTTGGTAGTCCATACCTAATCAGAAAAACATATATTCTCCCAATTTATATATAGATTTCCAAAGCACGAGTACAAGGAATACAACCTAATTCATGTTTCCTTTCTTCTTTTTTTCCCAAGGAAGGAGCTCACTCATAGGATTTTCTCATAATTTCACAACTTGCATTTATACTTCATTTCTGCTGGTATCACTTGTGCCAAAAAAGCACCGCATTAGAATTATGGCAGTGGAAGAGACACAAGTGGAGGGATATCAACCATCATGTCGTCAGCAGCATTGTAAGTTGTACCAGCTCGGTGATGCGGATTTTAGAGTTACGAAATCATGCCAAAGAAGCCCAACAAAAGAAACCTTAAATTCAGTATGAAGCAATTTGAGAGGACCTGGTAATACTAGATGTCCCAAAAAAAGAAAAAAAAAAAAAGAAGACTAAAGCAGCAACATGCTAGTTATAGTAGAAATCTACTTCTTGTATATTCAAAGGTAAGTTCCTGTTAAACATCAGAAAAGTGCAACTTGTAAAAAAGATTTAAGGTATCTAGGCAAATCATCAACCTCTGCTTTAAATAAGGACCAAAGCTACAGAGGCAAGGAATGATTCTTTGTTGGAATAAAAGCAACCTGTTTTAACTACATGAAGTGCAGAGCTTTAATAACTATTATAAATTTACCAAGGAAAAGAAAGACACATTCATAGCTTATAAGCTACTACGGTATTAACCCTTTCCAAACAAGTGGATTGGGTATGAACGACAAAATGTCCCCCTGGCCTCGGGGATAAAAAGCATACGGAAAAACCCACTGGACATATTGTTCAATTAAGCAAATAAAGTGACTCAACGCCCACACGCACACATGCAAACAAGTGGCGACTGGAAAAAGCTCATTTACTTTTGCACACCACCCAGAAACTCAGTTGCTGAAGTTATGCAAACAAAGATGGTGATCACTGATCTGCTATGGGAGAGAGTTGCATGGTTGTATTTGTTTGTAATGTAGTTGTATCTACTTTTATTCAACCAGAACACCTAATACAGTTGTGTGATCAAGAAAAACAATGCATTCCGCTTTGTAACCTTATTTTCCATCACTATTAACGTATTTACATATATTTTAGCATTGATGTGCACCCATACATGCAAAAAAAAACACTCCACACACATCTTAAAATAGATTCCATCCATTAAAACCACCCCACACCTGTGTAAAGGGGTGAAGGGGATCCATAAGGAATTCAGACTCATGGAGGGAGGGGAGACTGCAAGAAATGAAAAAGGCTTACATGAGGAATTTCTTTATCTTTCCCCTTCAAAAGCAGAATTTTCTTCTTCCCAATATCAATGCTTCCGGAAATCCCTGAAACAGATTTATCAATCTCATGCCAAACTATAGAATATCTAAACAAAAATTACTTACTCCCCGTGTCATGTGATAACCCCCAAAGAATCCCAATTTTTTAAGGAGACAAGTATTAATTTTATTCAAAATCAATGTAGAAAAAAAATAAATAAACTTTTCAAACATTGCCCCTTTATCTCCCTTTTGAATACAAAGGGTCATTAGTAAGAATAGTACTGGAAAACTTATCCTGAAACAATGAGGAACATTCCAAAATGGAAGATGGACTAGCAATTTGAGCTGGTGGGAGTACTAATACAAGAAAAACAAAACTCCCGCTAATGTACAACAATTATGCACATAACAACATTGGCGGTGTTCACCAAAAATATGTAAGTATGTGGACATTAACAAAACATGCACCACCAACAGCCAATCGAAAAATAATATGCATGGCAAATTACATTTTGTAACCTTGCACATCACCTCGAACTTCCTTAAATTGTGACAGTCAAAACCCTACGCGGCGAATCAATACTGAACGTCACCCTCCCTCACATCGTGCCAGTCTAAGAAAAACCAAACATACCAACTTAAATATTATCCTTCCGCAAATAGAGTACCCCACCTCCATAAACTGAATTACCAAAGCAGCTACTTCACCACTACATGAACATCATATCCATCCATTTCATCTCTAGTTCCCTACAAGAGAGCCACCACCAGACCTACCATCACCACCACCAATGTTTTAGCTGTATGTACCTACCAGCAAACATCATCTATTGTACGCACAAACAAACAAATTTAAGCTTTTTTGCCACGAAAATTTCATTTGAGAAGTTATTCTGTCTGTTAATTTGTTTTTACATAACAGCCCACCATAATTTGGTATTTTGGAATAATGTATATTTGCACGCCAAACTGAGTTTCCTGTGCTTCCCAAACAGCGCCGTAGCTTCAATTGGCAACTTGTAGGCATTAAATAAGGTCAACCTTTGGTATTACATGTTTAAATGAAACATCTGAAAACCAAGCCCAAGTGGGTGCAGTTTATTCTTTTCCTTTTAATCAGCAACAAAAGGAGAAGTACATAAAAGACAGGACTCAAAAAAAAAAAAAGCAAATTGCACTCACAAGCCTCTCAAACATCTAGAAGTCAAAATCAGAGATACCTTTAAAAGTATAGATATGGCGACCAATAGTAAGCTCTATCCCAGTACCCCACAAAGAACACCATTAATGAAACTTAACCTAAAAAATCACTGCTTCACCTCAAAAGGGATGCAAAATAGAAAACCCAAGAACACCTTCCGCTTATTATGACCAAAGCCCTTACGACTCCAAGTGAGTGGAGATTCATAATTTTTCCAAGTCAACTAAAAATACGTCACAATTCTTAGTCCTTCCAACAACCACCCAATCGATCAAATCAACCTCATTTCATCAGCTTAAAGGCTCCCCCAATGAAAGTTTCTTAATTGGATTGCTGCTAATGCTATAAAAGGTATGCACACATAATCAGTCAATAGTCCACCCTTTGACATAGCAAGAGCTGAGATTGCTGCTGATGAATTGAAGGAAAGTTAAGAAAGGTTTACGTATTTATCATTGGTAATGCGTCTGGGTGTCCAGTTGTGCAAGTACATTAATTTGTATGAAGTCGTCATCATCCAATAATTGCATTTCTTGAATCCAATATAATCCTATACAAGGAAACTCAGCCTAAACTCCAATTGTCCTCAATGCTAGATAAAGTAAACACGAGTTTGCGTAGTGCCTCTTTCGTACAAATTGCAGCCGATTTGCTAATTTTCTATTAGATCCTAGTATCCAACACATTTAATGGCAAAATCTTGTATATTCAACTTTCCCACTATAGTGACCAGTAATCCAAACAATTTCTTTAATTTCTGCAACATAGAAGTGCCCTACAACCAAAAATACTTCCTACCAAAATAGAAGATAAATCCAAACTCCCCAAATAACTTCTACTCCTAATGTGGAAAAAAAACCATCGAATGATGGAATGACAACATAAACAACGAATAATAAACTCCAGGTACTATCTCCTGAGATAATGATCTAAAAGCTGAATGACAACCAGATAGAGCCAATAATAATGCAATCCATTCCATTCCAGACTACTGAAAGCCATGTTTAGATACTCGATTTGGAACGGTATGACCGTATGAGAAAAACTAATTTGATCTTTACTAATGTTCTGTTGGTTTAGGAAAATAAACAGAAAATTAATTAAAAACATAAATTTGTTGGTTGATATTTCACCAAGAAATTCAATTCTTTGGTTCATAGGTCTGCAAATAAAAAACTGTGTTTATCCATTGCAGATATAAGGTCAAATGCAAGATCATAATATCCAACCAGTAAAGAATCAAGATAATCAGTTCTACCACTTTCTTCTTGTGAAACTTCAGTTCCGAAAGCAGCAGCAGCTGAAGCAACAGATTTTTCAGAAATCTGATGACCATCTCGTTTAGAAACCAGCGTGTCAGTTGATTGGTCCTTTGTACCTGTACTCCTTGCAGTATCCCTCAAGACATACTGTAAACCAGACAGGAGCAGAGTTAGCAAGAGTGCAAGACCTTCATCAGCAAGCAAGACCTTCAACTCACCATTGCTTTAACAAGGCATTTATATGGTCAAACAGAACTTTATCATTGGATAACCAGAAAACAGAGAGGATTGAAAGACCAGAGAATGGCCCCAACTAGGTTACAAGAATACGCTGATACCCTAGGATTTATCAATTGGAATGCAAGTTCCAAAACATGATACAATTCCATTCCAAAATGAAAAATATAGTGAACCCAAAGTTTTTCCTATTTATTCTAATAAAAAATAAGGATAACTCTGCAAGAAAATAAAGTAAAAAACTGGTTGAGTAGGTGTAGGTTTAACATGGATAATTTGATTAACAATATACTATAGTGGATGTTTTTGGTTTGTAAGGAGTACTATCATAACGGTTAGAAGCCTAACCCTATTGTACCATGATTCAAGGCATTTGGCATACCATCTTCCCATACCTGTATGGAAAATTTCATGTTCCAAGAAACCTTGAGCCCCAACAGAAAGAATAATAATATTCTCCAGGAAACCCAAGTACAATAACAAGATCCAAAAGTAAGAAGAACCAATATCTTTGGCCAGCAATAAATACAACTCCTCCAACATGCTATCTCAACTCCATTCACAGCTTCCAGCAGAAATATTACCGTTTACGGAATTTGGGAGTTGGGAATATGACAAACAAAGGAACAAATCTAGTTCCCTTGCCAACTTTGTTGGAATCTTCATGATTTGCAGTTTTCTTTGGCCAATGTATAAAGAACAATTTGCAGAACAAGTATGCAAATTGGCCACTTCAAACATAAGACTACAACTTCAGTTTTTTTAAAAGGAAACCAACATGTAAGATGTTAATATGTTCTGCAAAAATAGACAACTTTTGACAAAATCAACGAGTTATTTTGTAAAAACATCACAAATGAATGTCCGCACACAGAACCATAACACACCCCCCCCCCCCCCCCCCTTTTTTCAAAAAAGACGGGGGGTGGGGGGGGAAGAAAATGGAAAACAAATGAAAAAGATTAACAAAATGGGCCAGCAGCAGAGGCAAGACAATAAAAGGCAAAAATAAAAGTATGTCATATGACGACAGAAAAATTCGAGCCCAGTCAGCGAGAGGATCTTTGCTGGATAATGAACTTGCTAAATAAGCTACTTAATGACTAAATGTCAAACCAGTCAAAATCGACAGCAAATACAATTGCTGCAAGAGAAACAGGTAAATAGCATAAGCCAAATTGTACCACATCTTTCTGTTTCAAGACATATGGCCGGTTCTAGTGACTCCCAACTCGCGAGCTAAAAACAATAAATCCAACAAAGCATTGACTACTTCAAAATGCTCTTCTAAACTCATGCATGAACTAACCAAAAACAAGCTCTGCATAACCAGTTTTAATTGCAAATGATTTCAAGAGAAGTACCCGACAGAAATTTGGGAATGCTAAATCAGCAAGTAGCTTTTGTATTTTCAAAGGCCGTACACATCCACCAGATTGAGATTGAGGCGGCGTCAGGAATTGATGTAAATCACAAATATGAGAAATGCATCTGTTTTTAATATTAAAATCAAACCATCAGACATAAGTCAGAACCCACCTCCCAAACATTCGTCTCCCGTGTAAGGCATATGTCATAGCAAGTATCCCACTTTTTGACACAAAACATCATGTTTGCATCCACTAACCATAGTATGTCCAACAAGATATCATTCCATCATTCAGCTCACCAATACAAAATAACACTGCCTTCACCCCTTTCTGTCTCTACATCTCTGTAATTTAGGATGGCACAAAATACATGTCCACTTTGGAAAGTCGAACTGTAAATCTTTTTAATTTTCCCATACTATCCCTTTCAAATGGTTATTAGTACCTCTAAAAATGGGGAGAAAGGGGCAACATTGGAAATCAATACCTTTCCATTTGCATTGGATGCATTAAATACATGTCCCCTTAGATTGTTGGAACACCCAAAAGGAGTAACATTGTAAACAGGATGAAGAATCTAGTTAACATGGCTTTTAAGCCTCACTACAATAACTTCAAATATTAGTTAGACAAAGCTTAATATAATACTCGTCAACGGCTCTATGGCGATGTCATTCCCTCAAGTCATCAAGATATCAACTCGTAAAACATCCATTTTCCAAAGTTTCAATGCTCTAAAGTGGCACAATATCACATATTCATCTAGTATAATACATAAATCAGGAGAAGGAGACATTGACTCCTTTATTAGATAGAACTCAAACTATTCTCTATATCACTCTGAACACTTGCATTTCAACCATTAAATTCTTAAAAATGCCATGGCACAAAACCCATCTGGATGAATAACAATCCAGCCACGTTTGCCTTGCACTAGAAAGACAACTAATTCTGCTGCATTCATTAGCATTTCATCTCTTTGAAATTGGTCACTTTTGAGCAATCCTTAGAAATATGCCCAAACACGCACCGTGAGCAAACACCCATCTCTTCATTAGCTACCAATAGGGTTCAATCTTATTTTCCTCAAACAAGTTTGATCATTATGCTATGCTGGAGAAACATAACAGTTCTTATTCCTCTTCATTAACTGCCATCAAAGATCTTGCAGCCAAATCGACACTGACATCATTAAGACTTAAGAGGCATAAACTAACATAATCTTAGCAAAAATAGCCACCAAACCTAAATGAGAAAATATTTCCAAAAAGTAAACATCTACCTGGTGAACAAATAGAATTTAAAATTTCTTGAATACGATAAACATCTATCAATGTTCACAAGCACACATCCATAAAAAACTAAGAAGATGGAGTAAAAAACTAGGACCATCTAGATACAGAAAACTAGTGATCAGCAATAAAAATAGAAGAAATACAACAAAATAGAATCCACAAGTCTGAAATACGTATTTATGCGTAAGCCATTTGTGTAAACGGCATAACAGAAGAAATTAATCATATTAGTGATATAATTCCATGTATGATGTATGAGTGGAAACTATGGAAGTCATAATTTCACACTTGCAACTGACATCAGAATACGAATAAAAAAAATAACACCAGAAAAGAAACAACAGGCAATACAATATCTCAATAGATAATATAAATGTAATTTTGATGTCGTCAAAAAATACGATGTTGAAACTGTTTACGAAGAAACACACAGTTATGTAAGAAAAGCATTAACTGCTCTTGACATCGTAAGAAGCACGTGGCATGGAAAAGCATCAGTACCATGGTCGTAGAAATCCTTCTCTTTTCGGAACCTCGTCTTGATGAAGCTGAACCACGACTTCCAGATGATGCTCCTCTTGCTTTTCTTGTTGGTTTCCCATTAGATAAAGGCCTCTGTCATGGATCACAGCATTAAATTCAACACACATCAATTAGGGGAAGAATTGTGTGGCACTACGAAGGAGGAATAAAGAGACAAGACAGGAATAAAAAGAAACAGATATAGAACATGTCACCACTAAGTCGGCACAATATTTCAAAACATCAGAGGCCATGGCAATTCATGTTTCATACGTTGAAAAAGAAGTTAGGGTCCAAAATCCGAACTTTCTAACTTTTAAAAGTCTGGTTTGTAAGTTGTAAGTTACCTTTCCAATATCAAGAAGCCTAGAAAAGAGAGAGATGCTTGACTCCATACTTTTTGGGCCTCTACTTTCTTTTCTTCAAACTTTTGTGGAGACCTTACAGATCTCAAATACTTCACTTTACCTGACACGGTTCACATACAAACACCCCGGACATGCCTGTCAGGCATGCCACATGGCATCTCTTATGTTTTATCATTGAATTTCAAACACGGTAGGGGCTCTCAAGTGCACATAAAACATGTTTTCACAATGCTGCTGGTACAATTGCATGTTCATAATTTACTGTATATTAAAATATAAAATCAATGACTTAATGGATTGCTCTTATTTGTGGTGTTGTTACTGTAATGAGTTGCTCTAGTGAATTATGTTTAAATTGTGCATCGAAAGGTTTTTTTCTCTTGAATTCATGTCGTAACCCTTTCCAGACGTTGGGAAGTTCTGATGACGTAATCTCCAAAATCAAGGATCAGATATTAATTAAGGATTGTGTGGTTGCCACCTTTTGTTCTTACTTTTACAAATTGCCAAGCCCAGATGTACCCTGTGGTGTTTGCATTCATGCTCTTTCGGTTATCGCCCAAGTCTTGCATGTCCCGTGTGTCACTGAATAAGTCCAATTCCAATACAATTAAATGAAAAAATAAATGAACAAGGCAACTGTAGGCCAGTGTATGTGAATTGTGGAGTCAGACAAGGACACAACACCCAAAGGGACGTGTCCATGCTTCCTAGCACAGCAGCCTGATTACCCAAGTATTACTAGAGGTGGCAGTCAGTCTTATTACCCCCTACAACTAACACATATTTTCACCAATACCGCAAACAAAAAGGAAGAAACAAAGTTCGAAAAATAGGACAACACAATACGAAGTTAAACATGTCACGGCAAGAAATGTGTTGATCACTAAAAAATCCTTTTGGCTAGAAAGAGAAGCTTTTTTAGATGCTGAAATAAATAATCTATAAAAAACATAAACAAAAATCTACTCAAATAAAAAAGAAAAAGGTCGCCAAAAGAGAATGTACACGTCCATGTTTACCAAGAAGCTCTAACAAGAGTAGTTATTCCAAGCAACCCGAATCATAAGAGATGTTTCACATTTTCTATTATATGGTGATGAATCCTACTAAAATATTTCAAGGGAACTCAAAGCTTCATGGTGCACGATGCAATTTGCTTGTATGGTAGATATTGGCTTACTTTTTCAATAGAAACGCACATTATGTACATTGAGGAGAAAACTCAGTCACAAGAAAAATTGTTTGGGCTATTTGATGGCAAGAACTTCTTTATTTTCATAAGCTCTTGCCCTCTTTCATTGTGCATAATGTGCTACTTCGAATATTAGTTGATTCAACATTTGTGACACCAAAATTGATTCAAAACCGTAGTCTGTGTATCGTCAAAGGTCTTCAAAACAAAAATTGACACTCATCTCACAACCCCATCTAGTAGACCATAAGTGTGTCTGCCGAAAAAGACAAAAAAGGCCCATGCCCTCACCATAAACCACAGTTTGGTAAATACGTGAGCTATTTAATTATGGATGTATTTCCTGCCGTATAGTAAGAATGCGCACATTGGGGAGTTAAGTCTTCACGTCACTGAGGCAGAGACAGATAAATAATATCGTCAGATACATGGCATAGGTCCATCTCTTGCTCAATTATGTAGTCAACCAAAGTGCTTTCATGAAAGGCACTTACATTTCAGCAATTGATAATTTCAGAGACAAATCAGCAGAATACACATCATAGGTCCACCTCTTGCTCACATATACACTAAACTAAAATCACTTCAGGAAAAGCAATTTACATTTTACCCAATTGGTTATCTAAGAGAGAAATAACATTCAAATATGTACATAGGTCCATCTCTTGCTCACTGAAGTACTCAACCAAAGTGCTTACAGATAAACTACGTACATTTGAGCAATTGAACATTTTAGAGATAGATAACATCAGAATACACACCGTAGAATCCATCTCTTGATCATTTATATAGTAACCTAAAATTATTCCTCGAAAAGCGCTTTACATTTTAAGCGATTTGTTATCTAAGAGACAAATGGCATTAGAATACACACACAGGTCCATCTCTTGCTCACTGGGTACTCAACACAATGATTTCCGGAAAAGAATTTTAGGTATTGAGCAATTGATTTGTCTCCACAAATATACAACTTACAATGTAGAAAAACTGAAATTCCCAGCAATTAACATGTTGCATGTCTACAAATGCCTAAATCTACTCGAATCATTAACCCTATAACAGTTTACAAACTTTGAATCCATCAAACAAGACAAAGTCCAAATGCAAGATAAACTCAAGTGAATCATGTTGTCCCCACTATAATAACATGGACAAAGAAAACCTGTCAATTGACTCAATGAATTTTCACAGTAATATATTATGTGCTTAGAAGATATTAGCACTAAGAAAAGACACTACAAACAGTAGACAGACTTTATGAGTATATAAATGCATGGTAGTTGTAATAATAGCTACCCGAATTCCACCCTTGGCAGCTCTTTTCTGACGAACAAAATCCATTAACGGTGTGATTATAGGAGCATCCTTTGCAGTACCTAGAGAAGAATATAAGGGAAATGAACTAGTTATAATTTCATTCAACGCCATTTGGAGCCTCTTCAACTCTCAAACATGGGTTATTTGCATGACACGTTAACTTACCAACTCGTTCTGCCTCCCTTCTCTCCAACTGTATCTCTGCACTGGGAATATTCTCAACAGGCTTCGCAATAAAATCAAGGAACTCCAGATACTCTGGATCTAGAATTTACCGAGAGATTTGGTCACTACAAATAAGGAAATCTTTGGAATAAATGTTGCATTCAATCAGCATGACCATTTTGGTACCTTTCAATATCGTCCCTTCACGTCCATCTTTCTTAGACCACTGCTTTGGAACACGTTGTGAAGGAGCATACTCGACAATAGTTTTAAATTGAATACCTAGGGGTAGGAGACACCAAATCAAAAAAATTGAATTTCAGCATTCGGACAAAGTAACCAATTAAGGGTTGCAACAGACTGACTCTTAATTGTTCGGTATTTACAAGTTTCATTCCCCACTTAGTGAAAAATGCAACCTTCCCTATCTTTTCCTTGTAGTAAACCTTGAACTGAATTAAACAGATATTCTAGCAGTTCCTAATAACGGGAATTAAATTGGCTGATTAATCTCCATGGTATATTCTCAAGGATTACCCTTCTCATTGACAAAAACATGCCCGTCAAAGAACTCAGCAAACTCAATAACATCCTCCGGCCTCTTGAAGTCGATGTAGGCTCTAGAATAGGATTGACACTTGTGGCTGCAATCAATTTGGATAAACAAGAACAAAATAAGAGAACACCAAGCATAATTCGCATTCTAAGATATCATCTTTAGCGCAGAACAACCAACTCCTAAACAGAAGCATGTTATGCACAACTGAGGCTTCTTAGGAAATTTAATTATCGGGGGTGGTTATAAATTCCTAACAAGAACCTACAACACGGTAAATAATCTTAGCAAATTTTATAGATAGGGGAGCTGCATTCAAAAAATTTAAATACTGGGTGTGGTTATACATTGCTAACAAGAACCTAGTAAGTGGTAATTAATTTTTGCAAATTTTAGATGGGGGAGCTGTATTCAAAAATGTTATTATACCCCAAGTCACCAAGATACAGAACACTCTGAGCCCTGGTCGCTTCAAACTGGAAAGCCACAACATAAAGTTATAGGTCGTAGAAAACAGAACCACAAAACTGTCAAAACTTCAACCGATCAACCCGTTAATCGTGAAATAATACTCTTCCACTTTTTCTGGACAAGGGATAAGCTAGTCAATTGGGAAAATGGTTCAAACCATAAACTTCTTCAATAAAAATGCAATCAAATCATCCAAATTCAAAGCTAGTAAAAGGTACACAAAATGACGAGTAAAAGGTCAATAAACTACCTAACAAATCTATACATTGCTCCAAAGTTATCAAAAAGTAGAGGTTACTGATTATTACTATAGCCCCTTGAAACTACACATTGGCTTTACCATACCAAAACGAAGGGCTGCTGATTATAAAGCAAAAGAGATAGTTCTCTGGTATTTCCAACATCATCATTCACCCCCACTTATAGAAATTGACAAACATTACCCGCCAATAGCTGTCCGCACAATTTCCTGTGTGTTAAAGATGAAACTTAACACAGTATCACTCAAACCGCTAAAACCCCACAACCATTGGATACTTCCAAACCCTAATTTCCAGTAGCCCCAACCAAGTCCTAACCCACCAGGGTAGCCCAGAGGCTTAAGATTGTCATTCGTTCAACGGTTTCCTCATCACAAGAATACTCCTACATTGATAGTTCCAGCCTAACCCCTACACGCATTCAAGTTTAACTAGGAAGCATAGCAAACACTGACAGAGCCAGTAGTTGCGGGGCTGCATACGTGTCAAATTCCAATGTAAATCCGAGCGTATGCATCCATATGTGGTGAAGCAGCAAAATCCTTATAAGAAATTAAAGCAAAGCCGCAATACTAATCAAGCCCCTATAAAGCTAGGACCGTTAAATATGAAAACCCTAACCTGCTCTTGCCAGGGAGGAAATAGACCCAGTCGTAGCGTCCGGCGAAGCGACCGTCGATTTGTTCCATGAGCGACGACTGCGAAATCGTCGGCGGCAAGTGGCGGACCACGACCTTCGTTCGATCTAACGGAACCTTCATTGACCGCGAAAGCAAACCCTAAAAAAATTCGAGTAATCCTATAAAGATGCGAAGCTTCAAAACCCTAAATGCCTCTATCTATCCTTAACATCACATCTTCTCTGCGCGTACTTTCACTGTCGATCGTCGTCGATTCCGTGCCCTAACTTCGAATTCGTTTCGGTAGCTTCATGTAAGAGAAAGCAAGAGAGAGGGGGGAATCGAAGGGGGGCTACGTGTTCATATAGTATACGGTTGGGACTGAGTGTGAGACTTTGAGAATTCTTCTCCTTCCCTCTCGGCTGAAGAAATATAGATACAATGAGCGTAATAACACCGCGTTTGGGAAAGACAAATTGGATTTCGAATTTGCTAAATTTGGTCCAACCGAAACAAGGAGTTCGAATTTATTAATTTCCTTGTTTACTCATTTCATGAGAAAACTATCTGAAAATAGAAGTAACTTGTGAAAGTATTAATTTCCTTGTTTGCTCAATGCATGAGAAAATCATCCAAAAATAAAAGTAACTTGCAAAAATAAAGAGTAGTTTCGGTAATTGATTTTATTCGATTCTGCAATCGAAAACTATCTGAAACTTGTAAAAATATAAAATGATTCCTGTAGTTGATTTTTTTATTTTGTAATAAAAAATTATCTGAAAATAAGAGTAACTTATGAAAATAGAGAATGATTCCGGTAGTTAATTTTATTCGATTTTGTAATCACAAAAGTGTGAATAATCAAATCAAATATAAAAGATTTAAGGGCTTGTTTTATATTATTATTCATCATTTTTCGTAAATCCTTTTCGTGTGAAAATTTGAAAATTACATTATAAGTTTAATTAGTTACATGTATAAGTTGCATATTTATATATTCAATATAACTCCAAATGATTATCATTTACATGGAAATGATGAGTTTGTGATTAGTATATGCTACTAATTACCATTTCATTGCAACCGATATAATCTCTTTTTCAGTATCAAATTCAAGGGCTCGTTTGTTTAGAGAATTTGGAGACGAAATAGAATATATATTTTTATAGGGTTCATAAATTTCGTATTTTGATATCGTAAATTAAGACAAAATTATATATCGAGTAACATTCATATCCAGTACGAATATGGGATTACAAATTCAATGAATAGTACAATTCCGAACAAACAAGCAAGGTTTGAGGAAATTACACATGCGCACATTGCGCATGTGATTGTGATCATTGTGAATGAAAATTGTAGAAAGTATGGTAAGTTTTTTGTTTAGATCAAAATTCATGTGGCGTGTGCATAATTTAGCCACCTAGATAGTTTCTTGCAAACTGTCAGCATAAAGTGGTAATTAGGGCTCGCGTTTCGTTTGCGAGCTCGGCTCGATTTGATAAGGATTTAGTTTGGCTCGATTCATTTAGTTAACAAGCAGAGTTGAAACTCGAGTTTTAGGTTCATTTTGTAAACGAGACAAGTTTAAATCTCGAAAAACTCGGCTTGACTTGTAAAAACTCGACTCATTATAGAGGTTTGGCTCATTTAAAGAGGTTCATTAACTAAATGAGTTTAGTTTGGCTCGGCTCGGCTCGTTTACAAACAAACCGAACTCGAACTTGAATTTTAGGCTCATTTAATTAGCAAGTCGAGCTCACCCTCTCTAAGACTCAGCTCGACTCATTTGTAGCCTAAATTGGTAATACACGAATTTGAGAAAATTTTAATAGCATGTGGTTCGCATAGCCAGGTGCTTTTGATAATATTCTGGCAATATGTTCTCCATGATTTTATGTTTGGCATACAATAAACTACTTGATAGCAATGTTATAAATTCTGTTGCCTTTTAAGTAGTACTTTTTCTGTCATTATTTCGGTCTGTTCTGAGCAATTTTTGCTAGTATCTTACCGGTTCGATAATTTTTTTTTTGAAATTTCAAATAATAAATTTTGGATAATTAAACACAAATTGGGACTAAAATAGTCAATTTTTATGTTTGATGATTTGTTTTTAACTTGTGAGATTTTATTTTATATGTCAAATGTAATTTTTTGTTAAAAATATTATTTAAAAAATATATATTAATTTTAGTGCTAAATCCGAAATACTATGCCGGTACTGATAGCAAAATTAATACATTTGCCGATACAAAATTGATAACTTTACTAATTTTTATATTCAAATGACAATTACACCATTTACTAATTTCTATATTCAAAGTGCAACCCACAATATTAAACTTAATATGTACAATATTTACCAAGACCCACATCATTTCATATGTATTAATTAATGAACTGGGTCGTACGAGCACTCTAATAGCGAGTTTAATATGAAATTGTTGACAATTACATATCTCTTGTTTACTCATACCTTATTTGGCCTATTGTATTTTTTTATTTTTTAGTTTATTTGAAATTAAAATTTACTGTTCATTTGGACAACCTTATTTGAAAATAAGTCATGTTTTATTTGAAGGTGTGAATACAAAGTTGTCCTTGTAAGGGTTAGATGATTTAGAATTTGAGTGACCTTCAAGGTATTTTCGTCACTAATTATTTTAGAGTAAAACAAAATCCTGTATTAAATACGATCAAAATACATAAAAATAACAATTTAGCCGAACAATCTTAACTAAATTAAGTTGTACATAATACAACATAATATAATAAGAGTAATTTAAATCAAGGTTCTATTTGCACATGCAGCATACTTTTTCATCCCATCAAGATTTGTGAATTATGTTTTAGTCTTAACTTTACATAATTTGACGTATTTGTCATTATTTTGAGTAGTAAATTTACCTTTCTGTCATTTTTAAGTGATATCATTTAATTTTTAAATTGGTAAATTAGAACTATGTCTATCTATATATGCTTAAAATTTAGAAACAAATATGGTAAATCATATTTGGTGAATTAAGAAAACAATCACCGAAATAACTTTAAGGATTTTCAAGAGTACTACAAACTACAATCACCGAAATAACAAAATGAAAGGGGTAGTCAACAATATTGTGAAGCAAATAATTCGAATTCAATAACTTAGGACAAAAGACAGATCATGTGCTAGTCAATAGCTTGAATTCTCATATGGTCTTTTTCGAAAATAATTCTTGTTAGCCAGTGAGTTTCGTTTGTTTTAATTTTGTTCTATTTTTTTGACATCCGATTAAGATGATGATAGTTAAACACTCGAATAGGTTGTACGAAAATATGGCCGAATGAGAAAAAAAATTCAAACAATTTTGTGTTTTCATGGTATATTTTGCTTTTGAGTTTTTCATGGTAAATTTATAAAAAAAGTAAAAAATTCATTGAGATTCAATGATAAATTTTCGTTATGATGATAATAATTTTGACGAATATAATGTTAGGATGATAAATTTGGTGATGATAAACTTGATAAGAAAATGTTGAATTTGTTGGTGAATCTACAGAATATCGAATGATAAGCACTGTCTTTAACTAAAATAAATTGAATTCAAATAACAATCGGAATTCGATATCCAGCTTTCCAACTAACAATGGTATAAATTTATCATATTTAGTATTTGAACTGTATATGGTAAATTTATCATATTCAGTATTTATCATTATGGAATTTATTATTATGGTAAATTTATCATAATCTTGATTTCAAATTTGCAACGATCTAAACTTTGTCATGATTTTAATTTCAAATTTATAATATTATGTATATATTATTCTAGTAAATTTACAATATATAGTATTTATCATTATGGTAAATTTGGATAAATTTTAGGGGGAAGATGATAAATTTGGTAGACATTAAATTATTTGAAAAATCAATGATTTGTTGGACTTCAAATTTTGAGAAATCATGAAATGATTGGGAAATCAATGATATTTTGGTGCCTAAACATCTATGGCAGTGATTTGGGAAATCACGAAATTTTCTTCATGCAATAAAATCCCACGTTTTTAGGGACTGACTTGTAGGCACATAAAATTAGATTCAAGCTTAGTGTTGGTATTTTCTGTATTTCAGAATTAAAATATAAAGCAGAAAAGACAATAAGATAAAAACATATATAACACCAAGAGATATGACTGAAATTTAAGTTCTCCACATAATAATTTAATAATTCGATAATGACTACATGCCAATTACATTCTCAGAAGCGTCTTTTGAATATTTTTGTCTTTGGTTAGTAATCGTTTTTATTTTTTTATATTGGTATATGACTAGAGAAGAGAGGATACATTAAAAAATGGATAGAAGACTTTTCCGTAAATTAAGTAACTGAGTGTGAGATCCAAATGAACGCAAAGTTTGAGAATTGAACATGGAAGTTTTGAAATAAATGGAAGATAATATACTTTCATTAAGTGATTTATTTGATCATCAAAAACAGAGGATTTTTAATACTATTATTGAATATTGATTAATGCGCAATTGATTAAACATTACTTGAAATTGGTTATTCTACTCATCGATGAAACGTTCATGAAAATTATTGCTCTCTATAGCGGGCCGAATCGGAAAGACTAAATAGGTTGGACCATCATTGAAGACTAGTGCTAGGAAGCAGACCAAACTTAACTGTTCTACAACATAATGGGCTAGACCGACGCCTGACCAAACCTGTGATACACTGCACAACCTTCCTAGTCCATGGGCGTGCATCGTTTGGGTCAAACTGAGTCCAAGCCCGACACCACTACCTTCCTAGTCCATGGGCGCGCATCGTTTGGGTCAAACTGAGTCCGAGCTCGACACCAGTATTTAAGTCCACCTAGCGGCAAGTGTTTCAATTACAGCACGTGGCATCTGAGTTAAAGCTCGATATATCACGGGGTGATGTCATAACAGAATTCGATTACTGGTCACGATCACCAGAAGCGTGCTCCGCATATGCCTACATTGACTTGGTGCTTAAGTCAGGTCAAGTATGAGAAGGGTAGCATCAAGAGAAGTACGGTACACAATCTTTAAACCCTAAATATTACTTTCTTTTACCTCATTTCTCTCGACTAGTGACTTAGGCATCAAAGTGCTTCCCCGCTCAACTCCGACCGAAAAGTACTAACTGTTGAATGTTGTAGAGTTCAGATGAGAGATCTCTGAGCATGTAGTTCTAGAAGGTGAAAACGACACACGAACTAATGGACTCCATAATTGGTGACCACAATGGGACAATGGGAGCCCATTCGTCTCGATTTTCTCACCTTACTCATAAAACTCAGAAATTCGAAGCACTTTTCGGTAACTCTCATGTCTGCTCACGGTGATGGTGATTGTCGAACCAATGTTTCTCATAGGGCTACAAATGAATCGAGCCATTCTCGAGCTGCTCCTGAGCTGTTCATGAGCCAAAGAAGGGTTAAAGTTATTGCCGAGTCGAAAAATCATATTACCAAAGCAAGAGAAAGTTTATTGGAATACCTCAATACGCTTATGAAGTCCTCGTTCAAAATTTCCAACCATGTCGGTTGGTTGAGACTTCATGTCTTCTGGAAGCATGATGGTTTTGACAAGTGCAAAGGTAGTGTGTCAGCTTCCCATTGTGTTTGTCTCCTAGACCAGTCTACAGTTGGAGAAGAGTAGGGGAGCCCAAATAGGAGTCTTAGTGTTGCCGGGCATAATGGTCAACTAGGAGGTATGTCTCTCGAGTGATGTCTCAATAATGTTTGATTGATGCTCACTGCTTTTTAACTAGGCTGAGGTTTGCCTAGCCTTCTTTTGGGCATGGCTCTTGTCGCAGGGTCTCATTTGTTTTTCAATAACAATGTTAGCAGAAGTTTTTCATAAAGGGGACTGGGTAGGGGGTTTTCTCTTTTTCCTAGCTCCGACAGTGACAATTGCACTCTTTGGGCATAGATCCATGTCTTTAGTTAAGTCCACTTGTGGGTTAAGCTTAAGAACTTCTTTAGAGAGTCGGAGTTGCTGTGATCCTGGTGAACTTTCCTCCCCTTCGGACTGTGGATTTTCAAAAGAGTTGAGTAATGGGAGATGTAGCCAAGCACAAGCGGAGCATCTCAGTTTTCAATTTCATATATCTTACTGTGTCCCACAATATTTGCCTCGACCTTTAATCCAGGGACTAACTGGTCGCCTGACATAACAAGAAGAAAGGTCGGTACGCTGTTAAAGAAGAAAAATTTACAAATTGCAAAAGGAAAAAGAATGTATGGGGCACCCTTCTCTCTCTCTCTCTCTCTCTCTCTCTCTCTCTTAGCACTGGGTAGATCATGTCCTCGTTGTCATTGAACTTAATGTTGCCCTTGACAAACAAGAAATCGTTGGCATACTTATCATCACCTAGAAAGAGGTTGATAATAGGATCCCTGTCAGGCCTACACTGGAGATACTATCGTCTTGATTATTGGTTCCGTTCATGGCATACATGCCAAATATATCATAGAACAGAAGCTCGAGATTATAAGCCTCCATCAATCGAATAATTCTGTTTAAGATTCTAAAAACATTTATAGATACATGCCACGTGGTAATGCCGAGCTCATCAAAGAACCAACAAGAAAGGATGAAGTGGGAACCAAACCCCCCTTTTACTATGGCCATAGTTGGGATGTGTATTCGATCAGACTTGCGCCTCAGCTCGACACCTCTCAAGAGGAACTTCAATTCCACGTCATCATGGATTTTATACTCCTCCCTAAACTCCTTTATTGAATTCTCATGGGAAAAGTGCACCCAGAATTTATAAAAATTCATGCTTTGACACCTAACAAGAAGACGACATGATCCTACAATCAAGGTTCAACCAATCTATTTTGCCTCAACAACAACATATTGCCAAATGTGGTGAATGCAGAAGAACTAGTTTGTTTATATCATGGGCTCCACCGTGGACCCACCAAAAAAGTGATTAGAAATTGAAAAAAAAGCATAAATGAAGAAAAACTCAATAAAAAGAACATAAAACTTACCAGAATTGATAAAGAACGGATATAACCTTTGAATAAAGGAGAAGGAATCCAATAGAAATTCTTGAAGGCTTTAAGGATGGGATATTCAAGATCAAGCTTTTAGAACCCCGACAGTACAATTCCACGAAGAGAGTTTCACAAATCAAAGAGAATAGGTGGGATGCGATAAGTCTAAACAATCATAAAGAATAAGAGAAGGCATTTTGCTTAAACCTCAGATTTTGGGGTGACCTCCTTTCTTATAGGCTTGTATTGGCAGGAATCCCAAGGGCCGTCGATTTAAAAAGTGTGTATGGAAAATAAGGCGACATGACCTTTCTGTCAATCAGAGCTTGACATGTGGCATAACATTTAATGCGAGGAGACGTTTTCATGCCTCTGTAGGCTGACACATGCGACATGTGCTTTCATTTGATAGAGAGTAGGTGGATGATCGACGCGTGTCACTACACCACATAGGCATGCCGAGCACGTCTATACGAGTGGCATCATCGCTCGCTTCCTCTTTTTCTTAACCGACCCTCCACTTTGGTCTGACAACTTAATTACCGATTCAACAGTTATAGTCAATTGCACGTCAGCCGCGCCGATTCGGTTTTTATTTACAAAAAAAGGGTTCACGCTGAATCGAACTGAACTTGAAGGGCCCACTTTGATTTTATGTCACGTCCTCAATTTTCAACAATATAAATAGTATATTTATTATTAATGACGTTCTCACAAAACTCACCAATATTATCAAATATCTATTTATCATAAGTCAAAACAAATATTACTTAATGTTGAACAACTTTCCCTTACAGCCTTTTTACACATTACGTTCCAATGCACTTAACGCACTCCATGTCACTACTCCAATGTTGTACTTGAAAGAAATGAAGGACTAAGCTACATAACTCAGTAGGAATATATACACCAATATCATATCAATATGAAAGGATCATGCATATAATATGATCATTAAACAACAACACACGTATTTGCTTACGCAAAACACAAGATAAACATGAACGACACATTCAGCCATCTTATCACACCATTTTTTACCGATTCAACCATTTCTTAATATCGATTCATTTTCCATTACCGTTATACTAAACCTGCTCATTTTCCATTCCATAACTTATGTTTGTCATCAACATGTCACTCTCTGTCGTCAAGTCAACACTACCATCTATACGTTCACTCACTAAGTCAT
>JABCMJ010010545.1:0-22125 GCA_014822125.1 Arbutus unedo | reverse complement strand
TAATCTTTTGATATTTGACTATTTGGGAAATTTACCGGAGATGCTCTTATTTGACCAAATTTTTTACGGAGGTATCTTATAGGAAAAATTTTAAGAAATGTTTCGGATGTATCAAAAATAGATGTCTTTGGAAACGTTTGATGCACGTGGATTCTATTCATTTATGAAATTCATGTGCATTCAACGGCTCCGAATACATTTGTATTCAGATATGTTCAGAATATCTAATATTGTCGAACATCTTTCAAGGAAAAGTTATACATACGTGTTTATTTCTCTTTTTTTCTTGCTTAAATATATTGGACATGGGACATGGGACATGGGACATATACTCTGTGTGTGCATTTGTGTAATTGAAATTAAAGAATTATTTATTTATTTATCATTTCCTAATTTTGAAAGAAGTATAAAATATGACAATTAGAGTGAGTGTTGTTTTACATTTTAATTTTGACGGTTATTTTTTGTCACAATAACGAACCAATAGAATCTTTTTTCTTTGGAGGATAATTATAAAAATTACTTTTGTGATAGAAGTTCATTTTCAAGGTCACACAAAAATGAGTAGCCTATTTCTACATGCATATTACAAGGAAATAGAAATTTGAGTAAAATATAAAAAGGAATAGGGGTGTAATCAGTTCGGTTCGTTCAATTTAATGTGAAGTATGGGACCAAACGGTCTTTCAATTTGAAAAATTTGTAAACTAAAACCGAACTAATTACACTGGTGCAATTTCAACCGATTTGAATTAATTTTGGCCCAATTTCGATACGATTTGGGTTATTTGTTTTTTGGACAATAACAAGAAAAAGCAAGTGGCCAAGTGGCCAACAAATTGGTAGAATGCAACTATATGTATTCTCACGTACATAAAAAATTGTTCTGTGGCTATTTGGAGAGCTGTAGTGCACTTTTATGTAATACGCGTATAGTACAGACAAAACAACGTAGTATTATGCGTCTTGCTCTCGAAATTACATCGTTTTAATTTACCATTTAAATTGTTATTAAAATGCGTGGAATCAAAATGATATAGTTTCAATGGTAAAGCGGGTAAAACTACGTCATTTTACCCGTACTACGCACGCACTGCAATAAAATGCACTACAGTCCACAATATACGTATAATTTAAAACTAATTTGAAAGAGTCATTCAACGAACAACCCATAATCAACAAATTATTCAGCGAACAATTCATCTAAAATTAAATTACGGGCGAAAGTTCTTTTGGCACATAAGTTTCAAAAATACCCTTCTAGTAAACACACGATAATGTCATCTATATAATAGCGATAATTTTATTAGATAAAGTTATTTGTTAGTGTTTAAAAATTAACATCATCTGCTGATTTTGAAACAATAATTTTATTAGATGAAAATATCTGTTAGTGTTTACCAGTCAATATTTTTGTCGATTTAAATAGATACCTTAGTAAACATTATGTTTTCTAATTTGACTAATAGATATATTAAACTAACATATAATGTTATTTGACTCGCCCATTAATAAAATAATTTTATCTTTTAATTTTGAAACGATAATTTCATTAGATAAAATTACCTATTAGTTTTTACCGATTAACATTATCTGTTGCTTTTTACAGATATCTTGACAAATAATTTTATCTGCTAGTTTTGAAACAATGATTTTATTAGATAAATATATCTTCTTCTTTTTTTTGAAAGCAAATAAATTCTATATATCATAAAGATAAAAAAATAAAATATTACAATAAGTATAGCTCCGCATAGAGAGAGCGTCAAAGAGTGACCATAGACTCTTCTAGTACTGCTACTCACAAGACACACCACTTGCCCTCAGCCTCTCATTTTTGTAGATAAACAGAACATCACACATAAAAGAGCTAAAAAAAAAATAGCCAATGACACCTACAAACTAGAAAAAGACTAAAAGAAAATTCTCAGAATCTGAACTTCAACTCCTCTAAACACAGCCACTAGCCTCCTTAACTTCTGAACTCACCTGAATCGTCCTTAACTTCTGAACTCACCTGAATCGTCCTTAACTCCCGCTGTCTCCTTCGACTTTCCTATCTTTCCAACTCCTCTCCTCCATATTTTTAGTGACCTTCTTTCACGGTTATCCTCTTCCACAACAGCCGCCTTAACACCTTGGCCTAAATCTAAGCCACCTCCGTCACCGAAACAACTACCCACGCTTTATTAGATTTTGTGGTCATCCGCCTAGCTCCACTAGTAGAACAAACGCATACCAACTTCCAAAACAATAGCTCATAAACCCTATCCATGCCACACCCTTTGTTGAAAAACCTGACCAACCACAAATAATCACCACCCCTCAAATCCTGTCTACATTAAGAACTCCATCGGGGCATGCTCGCACTGCGCCAGATCGAAAACCCCGTTTAAGGTACACCAATAGCCGCCTCCTTCTTTATTCCACTTTTCTCAACCGTAGCCTGCCTATAATCATCAAAACAATACGTATTTGTCACTTTCCCACTTACTCCTTTGTTGCAATAGGCTCTCTGATTCTATAACTCATTTTCTCGATTCGAGGTCTCCTCTTCCTCTGCCACCATAGGCCCTTCATTGCAACCACCTCACCATCCACCGCAAGCGATGACCCTTCGAATTCTCATCGCCTCCACTGCTTCACCACTCCTAATTTCTAGAACACCCAAGCTACATATCTTCTTTGCCGCCACCGTATGCTCCTTGTTACCGCTAACTCACCATCCACTGTGACTATTCAAAACTCTAATTCACTGGATTGTCTCCGTTGTCATTATTTTTAACAGATACCTAAACAAATAATGTTATTTGTTAGTTTTTGAAGTAATAATGTTAACAGATAAAATTATCTCTTCGCGTTTATACCAACTGATAGCAATTAAAACAAAAAAGGTGCAAATCTGTCTATAAAAAAATTCAAGGCGTTAAAACTTCTCCAACAATAAATCCTGACTCATAAATTAAATTAACATGTTTTTAATTGACCAAATCAGTTCAGATTTATTCTTTTAACCGATTTTCTGAATTTAAAAACGTGTAGATTGGGATAACAGAGGAAAGCTATTTTTTTGATCTTTTTATTATGTGCTATTTAATAAAAAAAAAAAGAATGAAACTACGTAGAAGAAAAAATTGCTGTTGTTTGCTAACAACAAAATATGTGACGGCAAGAAAATCTATTTTAATTTTTCCCCTAAGCATTGTATGGATGCAAAATAATGCATCATATATATATATATATATATATATATATATATATATATATACACACACACACACACACACACTAGCGTGTATATAGTACTGGTTAAGATTATTGTGTACTATTTTTTTTACAGTGAACTTTAACCGTTAGATGAAAACGATTTTGTCTGCTATTATGAAAATGCCTTTTAAGAGTCCCACACCATCTTAATTTGAATAATAGATATGTATAATTTTACACATGTATGGTTGTCCAGTCTCATTGGTCTGTTAGGACCCAGGGGCCGGGTGTTGCACGCTAAAAATATATCATCTTGACGTCACCTCAATAATTACCCAAATGATTGGGCAGTGTTCAAAGAATTTTCATAAACTCAAAATGATATCGTTTTAACGTACAACATATATCACAATTTGATCGGTTAGCATTTTATTTTTGCATCATATATCTATTCTAATAGGAAAAAGGTTATTCATTTTAGTGTGGCTATAGAAACGAAATCACGTCTCGAAAGTGATTTCCTTCATTATTCTCAAAAAACTTTTAAAAATTGAAATGTAAATCATTCACTTTAACTATCACATAAATCAGTAAATAATTATTATAGTAATTACATATTCTTATCACTACACCTAATGATTTTGATTTGATAACTATCTGTATTTATTTTTCTTTCTCTAGCCACGTGTGCTTAAATTCTTAGATTTTCAATTTTCAACATTTGAATTCAATAATTATGGACTTGCACACACATTACGTGTGTTCTGTCTCTAGTAAATTTATAAAGCAGTTTGTTAAGGAAAAGAAATTTAGCGATTAAGAAAAAATTATCGACAAGAGTACTAATTTTGTTGCTAGTATAGTACGTATCGATGTATACCGACATATCGTTTCAAATTTATTGTCAAAATTAATATATACATTTTTCAAATAATATTGTTTAACAAAAAATTACATTAGACATATAAATTAATTAAGCCTTACAACTTAAAACCAAATCATTAAATATAATATGAGATGATTTTAGTCTAAATTTTATATCTAATTACTTAAAAAAATATTAATTGAAATTTTAAAAAAATTACGGATCAATAAAGTACAGGCTAATATCGACCGGTACGGATCAAAATAAATCAGAATAATACAGTACGACTACTAGACTAGTAGGATACATACAGACCGGAATAAATGCAGCCTTTTTAGTTTTTAAAAATTTTCTCTCGATAAATCTTTCCGTAAAAGTTTCATATAAACACAGCCTCTCGAAAACATTATTACGACCAATTATACGAAATTATTACAAGACAGATTGGCGCCCACTGGGAGTAAAGCTGGGCCAGCTGGCATCTTAATATAATTCAGAAATGTAAAAATGGAGACAAAGGCACATATTTGCTGTCAGATTCAGAGGCAACGCGTGAGTCGGAAAGTTTCAGAGAAATTCCTCAGAAAATCTAGCTACGTCTCTCTCTCTCTCTCTCTCTCTCTCTCTCTCTGTGTATGCAATTGGGTTCTTCCGGAAGGAGGGAAGAGGTGAAGACAGGAATGATGCAGGGGTCTCGGCAGGATCAACGGTCAAGATCTGCCAAACCGACCACCGTACACGGCTGTGCTCAGTCTGGAGATCTCCTCGGCCTTCAGAAGTTACTTCGAGATAATGCTTCTCTTCTCAACGATCGAAACCCTGTTGTGAGATCCCCCACTCTCCATTTGCATTGGCATTTGACTATGTTCGTACACATACATTATGCACGCCTGCAAAATGGGTGATTGTAGAAACCGGTTATTATTCTCTCTTGCCTTTGATTTATAATGGGTTTCGAGATGGGGTTTGACGAAATTCGTTAAAATTGGGCGACTCTTGGTTATCCACTCATTCTCGCATTGTGTTTGATCTTGGATATCAATACAAATTTCGTATACATTTGGGTCTATTGTTGAATTGTTCAACATATCTGGATATCCCCTCCACCCCTCTACGTGAAGGATAAGAGGGAACACAGAAAACAAGAAGTTTTTTTCTTGATAGATGCTGCTCAATTATCTTTGTCCATCTATATGTATTTATGACTTTAGGGCCAGTAATTGATGAGCAATGGTGACTTATTTGGTTCTACATAATATATGCGGATCGGATGTAAGAGGCGAAGATTGTGTGTGAGAGAAGGGATAAGTGATTTATAATTTGGTCAGATTTTATACATGTTTTTTGTTGAGTGTAACTTTGTGCTCTGAGACTAGAGAAGGGGTAAAGCTAATCAAATTTGATGAGACATATTGAAGTCGACAAACTTCTAGGACATCAAACAAGAACATGGGATGTACTAATTGCAATTCGAATAACATTGGTGTTAAATTGGGGCAATGAAGATTGATTTTGCAAGAATATCCTCCTCTATTACGTTGTTTAGAAGAATAATGTTAGACACAATGCCGTACCTAAGGTTTGGTGATAAAATGCCATTTTCCCTCCCAATATATGTTGCTGATTTTCTATGGCTGGTGAGACCCCTTGGTCAGGTCAATACAAAACTTCATGTCACTTGCATACGTTCTAGTGACATTCATACTCTAGTGAATAATTCAATAGCATCGGGATTATTTCTACAATTCTACTGCTATTTTTGGGTGATAATTGAAGTTGGGTTGCTATACTGCATGCAATTCTAGTCATCACATTGTGTTTTAAGTATGCTTGGAATTGGTACATATCGTATGGTTTCTCTATTTCTTTTATGTACTTACTGCTTTTGCTTTAAGTGCAGATGGCTCAGACACCACTTCATGTCTCTGCTGGTTACAATAATGTAGGAATAGTTCAGTTCTTGCTTAATTGGCAAGGGCCCGAAAAGGTCGAGTTGGAGGCAAAAAATATGGTGGGTAAACTATAAACAAGTGAAACTTAATTTCAATTCCGTTCATGTTTTTGCCATGGATTTTTTGATGGCTAACATGTCTTTATTTGCAGTATGGAGAAACTCCATTGCACATGGCATCAAAAAATGGGTGCAATGAAGCTGCTAAGTTGCTCCTTGCTAATGGTGCCTTCGTCGAAGCCAAAGCAAATGTGTGTTTTCTACCAAAGATTATTTACCCTTTCTTGGTTGAACTTCTGATGAAAACTTCGAATAAACTGATATTGTTTTTGAACCTTTTTTTCCGTGTCTGGACAGAATGGAATGACTCCATTGCACCTGGCCGTTTGGCATTCACTCCGAGCTGAAGACTGCTCGACTGTGAAGACATTGCTAGAGTACAATGCTGAATGCAGCGCTGAAGACAATGTACTGTTGGTTTCCATTTCTTAGCAATATGGTAGTGTACTAACATAATTGTAGTGGACCTATTGGTAGCTGTTGATAATAAATAAAACTTTTCAATATGCAGGAGGGCATGACTCCTGTAAACCACCTTTCACAAGGCCCAGGAAGTGAGAAATTGCAGGAACTTCTTTTCTGGCACCACGAAGAGCAGAGAAAGCGTAAAGCTATTGAAGCTTGCAGTCAAACAAAGGCTAAGATGGATGAACTTGAATGTGCATTATCAAATATAGTGGGGCTGAATGAGCTCAAGTTACAGCTTCGGAAATGGGCAAAGGGGATGCTTTTGGATGAGAGGCGAAGGGCCCTTGGGCTGAAAGTTGGCCCTAGAAAACCACCTCATATGGCTTTCCTTGGCAATCCCGGCACAGGTAATCCATGGTAAAGGCTGTGTGTTGATTGTGACAATATTTTTCAGTGACGGGAACACATCCTGCGTCATTCCTGTAGTACATTAGATGAACCTAGATATTTTGAATGGTTGATCTCGAGATACCTGATACCTCATGTATATGAAGTCTGGCCACTACTTACCACTTAGTTTTTGTTCCCTGAAGTTGTAAATTCCCTTTGGTTGTTCCGTTCAAAACTATACCAGCGTTAAATGCTACTTTGGTTTTCTCAATAGAAATGACACTTCTGACAATTTTTGCACACCCTGATGATCGCATGAGAGTTACCATTCTATCTGAGATTCCTTTGTTATTTCCATGCATGTATTTCATATTCTTTATATTTTTACGTTATCGCATACTTTGGTGAAGGCCATGTT
Organism: Arbutus unedo; assembly: GCA_014822125.1. NCBI lineage: Eukaryota > Viridiplantae > Streptophyta > Magnoliopsida > Ericales > Ericaceae > Arbutus > Arbutus unedo. The sequence continues at coordinate 14,826 of JABCMJ010010545.1, read as the reverse complement.
AAGATCTTCAGCTTTACTTCATTACTTAATAGTCGGCGGGCTAAGCCATTGTATGAATAGAACTCAACTCATTCAGTTGTCCATCTCGTCTCTTATTCCTATTCCTGAGCATATATGCATTTATATCTAAGTTGTCATCTTATATTATCTGGTGTTTATAGTACGAGGCATGATGCAGAATTATGCAACAGGTAAAACTATGGTAGCTCGAATCCTCGGAAGATTACTCTTTATGGTGGGAATTTTACCAACTGACAAGGTAACAGAAGTACAAAGAACTGATTTGGTTGGGGAATTTGTTGGTCATACTGGACCAAAGACTAGGAGAAAGGTATGACCTTTTGTACTTCTCAAATGTGCTCTCATCATTTTTCTATAGCGAAGAAACTCATAATACATTCTCTCTTATGACAATTTTGCCAAAACTGTCTACAGATCAAAGAAGCAGAGGGAGGGATTTTATTCGTTGACGAAGCCTATCGACTAATTCCTATGCAGAAAGCTGATGATAAGGACTATGGACTGGAAGCCTTAGAAGAGATCATGTCTGTCATGGACAATGGAAAAGTGGTAGTCATATTTGCCGGCTACAGTGAACCAATGAAGCGGGTAATTAGTTCCAATGAAGGCTTCTGCAGAAGGGTAACTAAGTTCTTCCATTTTGACGACTTTAGTTCCAGAGATCTAGCCAAGATTCTTCATTTAAAGATGAACAACCAAGCTGAAGATAGCTTGTTGTACGGATTTAAGTTGCATACTTCGTGTACAGTAGAAGCTGTTGCGACACTGATAGATGGAGAAACCAGTGAAAAACAGCGGAAGGAGATGAATGGAGGTATCGTGGAACCAACGCTGGTTAATGCTAGAGAGAATTTGGACTTGAGGCTCAATTTTGAGTGTGTAGATACCGACGAACTACTTACTATCACCCTAGATGATTTAGAAGCTGGCATCCGATCGTTAACACGATGAGACATTATTTGGTTGGCAGATGAAACCTAAACAGAAGGCAGAAAACTCAGGGAAACACTTTGTGGAATGGGATGATCTCTGATCTGCAACGGGTAAGATTGTATATTTTGTCTTCCGGTAATTTATAGGTTATTATTTTTTGATGCCCATAGGAAATGTTTCATGGGTCTTGAAATTATATTCAATTATTAGTTGTAGCTGGCAATATTTTTACAGAGTAAAAGGTGTCCAGTTTGCTGTAGACAAAAACAATTAATTGTATCCATTTGGCTTCATTCTTTTCATGTACAATAATAGCAAAGTCTACACAATATCCAATTGGATCATATATTGTTTTCCCCTTCTACTGTGTCATTCGTTTGTTTTTCTCAAAACTTTTTTGTTCAATTTGAGTCGCATAATTTCAATTTATTTGTTTCCCTACGAACGAAAGCTAGAAGTTCATTTTGATTCCGAAATAGTGGTTTCATTTTTTCCTTCATTTTATAACTTGTTTTTGCCCCCGGTCACATCTGACCAAAAACAGATGCACTGTGCTACGCAGCGCATAACCTTGTCTCTCCTACCCCTCCTCTAGTTGTGTCATACCACTCACGGGTAACCCCCTAACCAGAAAGAACAATTATCTTTATGACCAAAGAAAGACCAATTACTACAATCCCTCTTCTGGTTGTGCCATTATCAATTGAGAGTAACACCGGTCACTCTTGACCTAATAAGAACGATTATCCTTGTGACCAAAGAAGGACTAGTTTAATCACTCCCCGATCGAGAGTTCTACGATCACGACCAACAACTTGTTGGAAGTAAGGGCATACTAGGGGCTTGGAAATAGAGGGATTTCTAGGAGAGTTACAAATTCGAAAATGAAAAAAAGGAAGGAGCTTAATGATGCTTGAGAAGCTGCACAAATGCCCCATAATGGTGATAGATCACAACTTAGGAATTTGGGAGAGCTGTAGTGCACTTTTCTCTAGTACAAGCGTAGTGAGGACAAAATGACGTAGTTTTGCCTGTTTGGCTATCGAAACTACACAATTTTAACTTATCATGTGAATTGTTATCAAAATACATGAAATCAAAATGATGTAGTCTTAAGGGCAAAACGATGTACTACAGGCACATTACAGGAAAGTGCACTACAGTCTCTTTGAATCCCAACTTGAGAGTGTATCTCAATCTTAATTGTTTGCCAGAAATTTCAGCAAGAAATTGACAAAGAACTTAGCCCAATTGAGGAGGAGAAGTGATCTAAGATCAAAATGCAGATGGAATACTGGTTGCTTTTTCTATTCCAAACAAAAGGAGGAAGAAGTCATTTATTCTTTTCATTCATCTTCAAGACAACACCACCTACTAAACACACGACATACATACGTATATTCATACACACGCATACAACATGTATATTGCAACTCTACCCAGATCAAGCAGCCAAAATTCAGCACCGGAATGCTCATCATAACGGCAGCGGCAGGCACCCTTCTTGCTCCCTCTTACTGTCCTACTTGTGTGCCTGAACACCACACGATAGTCACATAAATAGTGATGACTTCAGAAATTATAACCAATGGGATCATTCGGATACATTAATTTTATAGTCTGAATTTTCTAAAATCAGATTATGAATTTAGAAAATAAATCAATTTTTAAAGTGAAATCATAACATCCCATTTTTCAATGAAATGAAATTTCAAATTAATACTAAAAAGGTTTTGAAGTTTAAATAGTTTTTGTTGCTATGGAGAGAAAAATACAGTCTCACAAACCATCAAAAGTTTAGACTGTAAACTTAGAACATTATCCAGTGATCCTATCTTATTCTTGGTGTCAAAGACCATTTTAATGGTATCAACCATTAACCAATCCCAAAACTATACCATAGCAAGTTAGCAATATTAACTATTTTTATTTTATAAATTATTTTTTGAGAGGTCCCCCATGAATAAATAAATCAGCATAAAGATAGTACCAACTATGTTTTGTTTAAGCAGATACAGATATTTGATTAACCATTGCCCGTTGGTGATAAATATATTAATGACTATAAAATAAACCATTCGAATCAAATCAAATCGTTTTATAATTCCTTTTATACAAGTGTATTGAGCAAACCTTCTCTGAAGTTGCTCTTGAATCTGACGGAAACATAGCGGAGATACCTCATTCGACCAGTACCAGCAGTCCTCCTTCGAATCGCCTTCTCACTCCAATTGTCTGATTACAGTTTTCGTACACCGTTAGAGAAGCCAAATTACGATCAGATTGCCAAACAATAACTGGAAAACAGAAACATCAGGTGATGATGCGAGAGGGAGAGAGAAAGAGACATTTTCTGATACGGGTGGAAGGGAAGCCACAGGAGGGCGCAACGGCTCTTCTGGAGATGGAAGCTGCGGCGGCCGCACAGAACGCAGAGAGTACGAGTCTTGTTCCTCCTCTTCCCGAAACTCCCTGTTCCTTTCCCCCGTTTCAATTATTATTCAAAACACATCCATTAAATCAAGGAACCGAGACTGATCATATACAATTTGTATACATGCATTTATAAGTTTATATATGTACGCTGACGACTTCGAATTACAGGTAAAGAATTGGAGTGCAAGATATCACCATTTTTTAAGCTTTTCTTCTAAACTCTGGCTCCGAAGGAAACCTTGAAGATGGCAAGTGCCGGTGGCGGTGAGCGGTGGCTAGTTAGCAGTTTTAACCGTATTCAGGAGCCAGGGGCACTTTGATTGTCACAATTTTTATTTTAAACGACAAGAAACGATGGAGTTATGGTAGAATTTCAACTGACAAGATTGGGGATACTTGGAGTCATAAGGTGTATTGTACATGATATGATGAGTTATACTTTAAAACGATGTGTTTGATGCATAAAATACTGATTAAATAGTTGAAAATTAATCGAATAAATTTTGAATTGTATTTTGCACTTCAAAAAAATATATTTTTAACACACAACATGTTTTGCAATGCACAATATACATGAGATCTATCAAATAATGGACAAGATTATAAGAATATTTGTGTACGTTATTTTCCGTGTTCCATCGTCCCTTATCCGGATATCAAACATGTCCATGGCATGTACACGAGCTCAGCGGAAGCTTAAGAGTCGTACTGTTTATAGTTTATACAAATAGCTTAGACATCATATCAGTCGCTTTGGCCGAGTGGTTAAGGCGTGTGCCTGCTAAGTACATGGGGTTTCCCCGCGAGAGTTCGAATCTCTCAGGCGACGACTTCGTTTTTGACGCGAATATATTTGTTGTCGAAATGGGCCTCCGCTTTATTTTCGGCCGAAGGGTCTGAGTTTCCACTAGGCCCAACCTAAACAAAGACCTCTCTCTCTCTCGCTCTCTCTCTCTTGTTCATAAGAATGACAATTTCGTCCGATTTAACTAGTTCTTTGCCCCAAATAAATAGGAAAATCAAAAAAAAAATTGGGGATCAAGTAAGATTTGGGGATAAATATAAAAAAAAAGGATGGGATTTGGAGTTATGTGTCTCTACTCCGATTTTCACCTCCACCCCCACCCTTCATTGTCCCGTGAATTTTTACTCCTTTTACATAATAAGTTTATAAGAAGAAAGACAAAATAATCATGTTTTGCAATTGACGGAGGAATGCAATATCTAATGGGCTCAATAATAATATTGTTGAGTATTTTTTGTTATTGTTGTTATGATTAAAACTTATGGAACGATCTTATGTTTATTTTAATTAGTTATTGTTATTATTTTTGAAATATTTTAGGTTGTAAAAAATTAATGACTTTTGCTTAAGAGTATGTATACTTTTATTTATTCTCTTTTGTTATTTTTTTGGGATGAAAATGAGAATCATTTCAAATTTTAAATAATTACTAATGTAATTTTTTTAATTTTCGGATCTCCAATCTCTATTTGGAGATCTGTTTTCTGTTCGGAGTGAGGGTGGAGGGCAAAAATAATTTTCATTCAGGGATCAGGGCGGGGATGAAAATTAGATATAAGTTCGGGGATCGGGGATGAAGATAGTAACATTCACTCCCGATCCAATCTGTTGCCATCCCTATTTGTCCACAGTGAAACCGGTTCGCTTTTTAAACTTTATTTATTTATTTATTTTTAAAAATAAGAGCTTTGCACATGATCTATTCTTTTGTAATACATAGTAAGACAAGATATTCATCTCCCATTACATGTAATCTCCTATTTTCATTAATATCATGTAATTACCAAATTTTAAGTCTTAAATGTAGCAATTTCAACAAAGAGATATCATATACTTACCGAGTTTATATTTGGAGCGTAGCAATTTCAATAAAGGTATAGTGAAATTAACGTTGGACCAACAAATTCACCAAAGATTATTTAAACTTGATGTTCTCTATTTTTTTTTAGGATGAGTTTTCTTTTGCTCCTAGCCATCCTCACTCTTTAGAATCTCTCAATTATGTGATTAGATCATGGTTTTAGGATAAGTTTTGTTCTTTATTTTTTAACAATAATGATGATGATCAAATGGGCTTAAGGTTGTAGATGTGACTAAATTGAGTGTATATGATGATAAGATCATGGTGATCGTGATCGGAGAGAGTTATATATATATATATATATATATATATATATATATATATATATATCCAAGTCATTGACTACTCATCTATCACCCTTTTTTATGGTTTCTTATTTTCTCCATTATTGTATGAGACGACCAAGAGAATTTGAAACATCTAATTATTATGTTTGATTGCTCAACAACCAGTTCCCACGTTCTACATTCCTCATCTAGACATTTGTCATACTGCAGCATCTATGTTTATTTATAGGTGTGGAATTGCTAGATTAGTTAATTATATGATCCGATCTTTCTTCTTCGATCCCTCTCTTTTTTGTTAGTTTTTGACGAGGACAAAATGTAATTGAAAAATACGTAAATTACCCCTCGGATAAATATTTTAGTTTAGCGAAAAACTATAAATATATCAGGATACACGTGTCAATCACGTGAGGGTATACCCGACCTAATAAGGGCTATCCGTACTTTATTCGAGCCAAAAAGGTCAAATATGTAACCAGTCGATCTGAGAAAGGTGCCCTAACATCTTGCCAACCTAAGAAGGACGGTCCGAGATACCATCGACCCAAGAAAGGCGATGGGTGATTGTCAATTCGAGATAAGATAGAACTCCGATTAAGTCGGGATAGAGTTCTAAATAGATATGGATGAGAAGTACACGACTAATTCGATTAATATGAGAAGTATTAATTGAATGAAACTCTAATGGCAGAAGATAACTTTTTTGATAAGAACCGAGTAAGAGTTACTCATTAGTGGCCAATCAAAAGATAATCCTACTCAAATTCTAATGAGAAATTAGTATCCTAAGAGAATTAGGAAAGCTAAGTCACAAAGTCTATAAATAAAGATTGAGATTCGAGAAGAAATGTATGTTCTAACACATTAATTTATTGGCTAATAAAGAATATTAGCTTGATCCCATTCATCATTGTGAACTTTGTCTGACTTAACCATCGGAGTGTCTTCCCGCCATTACGGCGGAGAGTTTTTTGACAGTTTATTATTTTGCAGATCACAGGTCTACCCAAATTGAGAGTATTTTTCCTACTAAATAGTGAGTTTTTAGCCTTCCATCCTGATTGAGAAAATCAACCTCTCCACAATTTGTAAGAGAAACACCTCGTTAGTACTGTCCAGCTGATACCATCTGAAAAATACTATGATACTTAAGTCGTGCCACAAATCAAAGAAAAAGATGTAAAACTGAACCTTCGGACTTTCAGTTTGAGCATATTTTTTTTACGTTTCTGTGTCATTATTTTTATAGTTGATTTTAACTTAAGCATGTTGTCACACTCATGCCGAACACGTGACTCGGCTGACGTTATCATCACAATAACCACATTTCTTGACGTGAGCCTTAGGTCCTTTCATGACCTTCCGAAAGTCTTATCGAATCCGGTCTCCATCCGAGCCGTATAACCAGCCCGACCCATTATCCAGTATTGGGTTAAGATACATGGGTTCTATTTGGCTTCTAGTTTCATCGGCCCATCTTCGATTGACTCAATCCTTTTTATTATGCTAATTAACAGGAATGACATGTCATTCATGTCATTCTAACCTACCACAATAGGCAGGGAAGGAACTATATGGAGATGGGCCCCCCCAAAAATTGCAAAAATAAAAATCTCGGCCCTCCCAAACCTCGAATTATAAAAAATATTACATTTCGACCCCATCTATTTTCAAAAATAAAAATTCCAGCTCTCCCAAATCTCGAATCCTGATTTCGCCCCTGACAATAGGATCGTAGGATGCATAGACATCAAGGTACATTAGCCATTGAGAATATATTCCACAAAATCATGGAGCAGAATATTCGTAAAAAAAAAGTAACCAGCCGGAATATTAATTTGTATCAATTATTTCAATGTATAATTTCAAACTTTTGCTTCCAGCTTTGTAAATCCTCATGGTGAACAGTTCAAGGGCATTAGGGTCCTAATCCCCATTCAAAATTTATTCTTTTGAATTATTTAATAATTTCGCTTTTGAAAGGTAAAGAATAAATATTTTTCTGTTGGTAGGTGAAACATAAAGTATTTTTCAAAATATTCGAATTTAAATGCCAGACAATCCTTATAAATAACTCCCTCTGGTACCTAGCTAGCTATAATAGTACTCCAATTTAAAAGGGTAGGTGGGGAATTTAGTGGCTAACCATATACTTGTAGAACATTGTACAATTCATGTGATTCCCCCCTGTCTTCCTCAAAATTGAAACATTCTCACTTTTCAAATTGTACTTCCCCCGCTGCCTAATTTTGAAAACAAAGACAGGGATATATCTGTCATTTTCATAGGTTTAGTTTTACCGAGATGAATAAATTCACTGCTTAACTGAACATGCAAAATTACATATTAGATCGCTTCAGTGCGGCATGAAGACGTTGACGTCGAGTCGACTTCTACACTACTAGCTATGACTTGTTTGGTTTTACGGCAAATTAGAGATTCCGTAATGAGTTATGAACACTGGGCTGAGAAACAATTGAGTAACTCAAGCGAACCCAATGATAAATGAAACAATAAAAAGTTTTGTTCATTTTGGTGGGGGGAGAGGTCATAACATGTTATATAACTCATGAAATTTATTAATTTGAACACATAATTAAAATTTATAGAACCTATTTTTTACATCTTATACTTAAAACATGAATTATATAACATGCTATATAGGCATGATGTACAATTTACATATATTAGTAAACTTATAGTTTGAATCTTATTAATCTCGAGTGCAAAATACACACAATTATATACATAGAGACGAGATGTCTCCCTTGAAATACAAAGACCTAAAAATATTGATTAATATCTCGGAACTTAGGGTTCTTTTTTAATTTTTAAATTTAAAATATCTCTAGTGATATTAATTTTTTTTAATTTAATTCATACATTATTTTATTTTAATTTTAATCGAGACCTCTGCTAGTAAATAATAAAATTAATCGTCCGAAGATTGTTCGAGTGCCCATAATCTAACCAGATTTATACCCCTCTCCCTAGGGGAATAAATATGCTTTGGGGATTAGTTAAATGAAATCTCAGAATACTTTATTGCTTTGAAGTCAAAAACAGCAAAAAGTGACACTTTTTGTTTCCAAAAATTACCAAACCAAAGACTTATTCCAACCGCAGTTTATTTTATATATCCACTTTCAAGTCCGCCACCTTCACCTTCAAAAACTCTCTCTCTCTCTCTCTCTCTCTCTCTCTCTCACACACAGAGCAATGGAGAACCAGAACCGATGGAAGCTGCGAATCTCTCGCCTGCTCCGATCATCATGTGGGTCGTGTAAGTCCCGAAACACCTCGGACGTAATCGACCGATCCGAAATCGTCTCCCATACCCACCAACGCTACCAATTGATCGAACTCTTCTCTCCCATTTCCCACCCATTCCCTTCCATATTCAGACCCAAGTCCCCCCAACCACCCAGAACAGAACTGATTCCGATACCCAGAATACCCGACCCGAACCCTATTCTCACACCACAAAATACCGAGGGCCGAAAATGCCCCCCTTCATCGCCCATTTCGCCTCTCATTGCGTTCCGCGAATTCGAACAATCAGAATCGAAACCCAACAGAAAAAAGTCGAAAAGGAAGAAGAAGAAGAAGGCGACCCAGTTGCTTAAAAGGGGTAATTCCGAGAACTACTATGATGATAATGAAGCAGAGGAGGAGGACGACGACGATGAGAAAACGACTTTTTTCTCTTCTGTTTCACTCTCCTCCGATTCGTCTGATTCTCTCCGGCGAAACAGGGCAAATCACAACGTAAATAGGCCGACGGAGGAGGAATCTGGGATGTGTGTGATTCCATTACAGGGGAAAGTGAAAGATAGCTTTGTGGTGAAGAAACGCTCGAGCGATCCGCAGGATGATTTCAGGAATTCAATGGTGGAGATGATCGTTGAGATGCAGATTTTCGGAGCCAGAGATCTCGAGGATTTGTTGCAGACTTTTCTTTCGTTGAATTCGTCTCACCATCACAGGGTAATTGTCGAAGTGTTCACGGAGATTTGGGATGCTCTGTTTTCTAAATCGTCTTGAAATTGAAAACACATGCAGTCTTTGTTTTACTTAAAATTTATTTGTGTTTTTATGAAGAAAGATAGTACTTTAGTATACTCTCCGTATTAGGTTCTAACCAAATACTTTATCACGTGTGTTACTACGATACTTTTTTTTATCAAAATATTATTCGAATACTGTTCAAATATTGTCTCACTATTTGGACATCATTTTAATAGTCAAAATGACACTGTCTCGCCTCACAACATACCCTATCGTACACAAGGGCGGATACACGGGTGGTCAAGTAGGGTCACTTCACCCCTCTCAACTTTCCAACATTTACATTATTGTTTGAGGCCTAAAAATTAGTTAGTGATTTTGCCCCATCAAAATTATGATATTATCCCAAATATTTCTTTTAAGTATAAAAATTACCCTAAAAAAGTATGAAAAATTCTAAACATTTTACTTGTATCAAACATTTTATCTAAATAAAAAATAAGTATTTTTAATACGCATTAAGTAAAAAAAAATTTGCATTCAAAAAAATAATTGATGAATTAATACTTTATACATCTATAGTTTAAAAAATATTCTAATTTTTTTGTTAATGACTCTTTTCTATGTATTTTCTTAAGTAAAAAAAGTCGTTAAGTGTTGTTTTAAATTAATATGTACATAAGATTTTATATTTAGCTCTTATTAAAAAAATATTCGTCATGTAATTCTAAATAAGATTTTAATCCCACTAGTTGAGATTTCAAGCTTCGCTCCTGATCGTACACAAGAGGGACCTCGTGTGCCTTGAGTACCAAGGGTTGAAATCATGCAATCCATGTTGATTAGCTGTGATTTAAAGTTTTGATCTAAATTCTAATTGGGACTCCTTCGTTTGTTTGTTCTTTAATACTCTTTGGGTTTTGGAGAGGGAGAGATTTGGAAATAAAGGGGGATGGATATCACTTTGATTTTAGCATAAGAAATATATTTTTGCAATTTGGCCTCTTAAAAACAAAGAAAAACATTTAACGTTATCTACGCAGTGTAATTGATTTTGCTAGAGTCAAAATTATTAAAGTCAATAGAGTCGTTGACGTGAACCAATTCAATCTTGTAAGACTATCTCTTGTTGTGTAATATTCTCTCCCAACAAATAACATAATATAAAAAAAAGATCCTTAAAATTATTAATCCATACTAATAACACTTCATAAAAATTTGTCTTACATTATTAATTTAAAAATACGGTGTGAAAATGTCATGTATTGCTTTAGTATCTGATAACGCGGTCCGCTTGATAACGCCTCCTCGAATTAGATAGTATTGTTGTACTGAAAACTTTGTCTTTGATATCTCGAGATAATGATGATATCGACTTGTTCTCATGACAACATAGTCTAATTAGTACTGTGTTTCTTGTAACACACTCTCCCTAAGAATGTATTTCTCGTTGTAAGTTTTTCGCTAGTTTTCTAATGAGATTAAGACTCTTTTAGCTTAAGTAAAATCTGCACCGAACCTACTAAGAAGCCAAGCAAGGCTCAACCAATAATTCTATACCAATCGGTATCGTTATTGACTAAGTAGTCTAGAAAAAAGAGTGTGAGATGCTAAATATTTTGCGTGACAATTATGTATTCTTTATTTCTACATTTGGAGATTAGTGAAACAAATAATTTTTTAATTCAACTCTGGAAAAGACGTGGAGGAGACTCCTTTTGTTTTAGGTGTCTATAGGGGTAAGTCTAAATAGGCTATTATGTTCGGATTTTGAGCTTGATTGGTTTAATTTGGTTCAATTAAGTTTTTTGTAGAGAATTTTAGTTCAATTTTAATTTTCTAGTTGTAAACACTGGACCGGACCAAATTGAACCGGAATAAAAAATATTAATTTTTTTTAAATTTTAATTTTTTTATAAATTGTATTTGTTTCGTCATATGTATTTTTTTTATAATCTGTATTCTCTTAGTTTTTGGTAATATTTATTTTTTTACATTGTGCTTAACTCTTTAATAACTCAAATGATTATTTTTTAATTAAAAAATCTATTTTTTTAACATTTGGGTTCATACAACCAAATTAAAAATCAAATCGAACTGTACCAAAAGAAAAAAAACTAAATCGAACCAAACCGAAATAATTTATTTCGATTTCAATTTGAGAAATCTTAAACAGAGATTTTCAGTTTGATCCAAATTTCTACTCCAAACGAGAACGGTTATACCTCTATAACAAACACCAACTTTGATTCTACACACAACAACAAATAATTTTTTCAAACTTTTTTTATATATTTTTTAAATTATTAATCCATCTCGACAAGATCTTTTAAAATAATAAAAAATATAAATTAAATTTTTAAAAAATTCAAAAAAAGATAAATATAATTCAAAAATATATGTCTAATTTTTATTATTTTCCTAATTTTTTACGTATTAATATTATTTTTTACTTTTTCAATTATGTTCGTCTAAAAAAATTAATAATTTATCAAAATTAAACACAAAATTAACGAATGCAAAAAAAAAAAAGAAAAGTAATTTATAAATAAGCCTAACTAATGACTGTCGACCTTATGATTGGCACGATGCTCGTGACAAAAGTGCCAATTATGAATCTTTTGTAGATTTGCTGTTGGTGCACATAAAAAAAAAAAACACTCTTCATATTGTATTAAATTATTAATAATGTATTAGGTGCATTCATTTTTTTGTCCTTTATTATTAAGCAAACTACATAATTTAATCCATAACCTATGGTGAGACAAGACGAATAAAACATGCACCCACCTACTCTATCATCAAAAAAAATTTTGTTTTCATAATATTATCATTTTTTTTAATAATTCAGAATGTTCGAATCAGTTTACGTGTGTTTCAACTTATCTTTAAGGGATAAAACCCATGTTCACTAGCGGAGAATGTTATAGTGCCATCTTTTAAATTATAACAAAGAGAAATAATAATAAAGAAGTGGGCTTCCGACAATTTTCAAACGACGTATTTTTAAGTTAATTAGACTTTAAACTCGTCACGAGTCTCGCTTTAATTAATTGACATCTATAAGTAAATTTTTTTTATTGTTGGTGTGAGATTTACAATGCTCAACTTCAAACCCCAAATGGGCAATCTACAATATCATCCTTGGTAATTTTTACCAAAAGAAAATGATGAAATTATTTGGCAATGATTATCAAAGTAATATGTGGCTTTTTATGATATGCGCCATGGCAACAAATGACCGCTCTAATAATTTATTTGAAATGCGTTGTGAATTCACAAGCCATAATTAAATGGTCCAGTCCAAAAAGATAACTAGACAACTCAGATTGTTTTTTCAAAAAACTAAAAATTAACCAAAAAAAAAGTTTTTTTGGTAGAAATAAATGAAATTTACAAATTTGGATTATGAAACTTTAACAAGCAAATTAAAAAAAATTGTTAAAGTACTTATGAAAAGAATTAAAAATTATGATAAAAAAATTTAATCGAGAAAGCTAAGACATGTGTATCTTATGATAACTTCATAATAAAGGTATATATAATATTTTGAAACATTAAAAACAAAAGTTGAGATGGCCGAGTTGGTCTAAGGCGCCAGATTAAGGTTCTGGTCCGAAAGGGCGTGGGTTCAAATCCCACTCTCAACATTAAGAACTTATATTTTTCTAAATTTCCAGATATCGAACGGATGATTGTTGTTACACGTATCGATCTGTCAGATTACTGACACCCAGTTTCGGAATCAACGGCTAAGATGTCCTCTTTCTTTTTAGATATGTAAAGGAAATTACAAAGATAGCCGCAACTTTAACCCTCTTAACAAATCGAGCTCCAAATTTTTAAGTTCTTCAAATTAAAGGACTAAGAGCATCCGAACTAGTTTCTCTATTTTTTGCACTAAATTAGAGAGAAAATCTTATTTTTTTATTTTAGTGAGCCATATTTTGTAATGTCTCATGCATCTAACTCTTTATTCTATCCCTATTTTATTAAAATATATATTTTTTATATTCAATTCAAATGTTATAAACAAACAAGAAAGGAGAAATGAATAAAAAAATAATAAAGATAAAATGTTAGGAGTAAATAGTTTCTCTCTAAAATTAAGGAGTTGCTATTCCTTTTGAAAAATAGAGAGAAGTAGTAGGGAGGTTGATGTGAGCATTATTAAGAGGATTTGCTCTTCAAATTAGTTCCTCCCTAATTTTAGAGAATAATTATTCACTCCTAATATTTTATTTTTATTATTTTTTTATTCCTTTCTCCTCGCTTGTTTGTTTATCATATTTGAATTGAATATAAAATAAAAATATATATTTTAAAAAAATAGGGATAGAATGAAGAGTCTGATGCAGGAGACATTACAAAATATGGCTCCTTAAAATAGAAAAATGAGATTTTTTCTCTAATTTGGTGCAAAAAATAGGAAGACTAATTTGATGCTCTAATGATTCGACAAGATACTAATCCCAGCTCGTCCAATTCAATTCACCTTTCAAAATCAGGTCTCTTTGGACAGCCAGTATTATTGGATTATTTTTTATTTTTATTTAAAAAATTAGAAATCTTGTTTTGTGTTAATTTTTTATAAATTATTAGTTCTCGATTAAAAAATTATGTCTAAAAACTCAAAAAAATTAGTAAAGATGAAAAAATAAACGAAAGGAAATAGATTTCTTTCATCAAAATAAATTAATAATATATAAAAAATTAATACAAAACTAACAAATAAAAAAAAATACTAATAACCATGTGCCAAATAGACAATCTATCGACGAAATAGACATATGTCTAAACTATTTATTTTCTTGTCGTATTGCAAAAATACAAAATTCTTGATAAAAATAGTATAACCTTCGTGACCTTTTCATTACAATCTACAAAACCTAGACTTGTAGGAAAAAAGAATAAAATTATCTATGCTGTGTTAATTGAATAGAAGGAAAGCCTTCGATGAAGGCGAATGACTATTTTATAAAATTTGCATATAAAGATTGAGTCTATTAAATAACTCTAAATACTTTATGAATGACATGTTTGTTTTTTAGTTGAATTTGGATTACAAATCTTTTGCATTTTAGCTATTTTGATGGAGCATTTGTAATATTCTAATAATATGACATGACAGGATTGTAATATAAATTTTTTAATGATAAAAATGTAATTAAATAATTATTTAATAGTTTGAGTAGCTTGGTTGGCTACCGGCCTTATTTTTAATGATAAAAATGTAATTAAATAATTATTTAATA